>JARGYA010000394.1:0-123480 GCA_029204335.1 Mycena vulgaris | reverse complement strand
TACTCATTATGCATACCTTGAGTGGACTATTTTCACTGAGCTTTAAAGTGTGCTGAAAGGTGGCTTCTTCCTTATGCAATATACTCATTTATTTATTCAAGCTGCAACTACTATTGATGAGGATGGCAACAGCATCCAGGTCTTGTTTGAAGTAATGTCCCACACACTTACACATATGTTATTTCTCACTCTAAAACCCTTTGAAATGAACCCAAAAAAATATGTGCAGCTCTAGTGGTGTTGGCAACCATGGAATGGCCGGCATCAATACATTCCTTGAAAAGCATGGATGTGTGGATCATTGCAAGCAGCTCCGTCTCCAACGTGGTGGGTTTGCGACCGAAGCTGCTCTTGAAGATTCTGACGACAACGACACTTAACTTGTGTAAACCATACTTACATATCAATCTCTGAACACATTATTTTCTGATTCAATTCGGATTCCTGTCATCCTGAGATTGTGTAATTAAGTTGGTCCTGGCCCCCATTTTATGCAATATAATCTGATTCAACTCGGACACAAAAGTAGTCTTGCTTCAACCAAGTCAATCATGAATATAATTGCTTGCAGTGTTGTTGGGCTGTTAAATGAATGTATTTGGAGGTACCAAACATGTATGACATATACTCAAGATATGCATTGCATGTTCAGACAGTGTGCCATGTACTTACACATCAAGTTCGCAAGACATTCCGGTATCATCAATTTCCTTTTTGAGTCGGAGTACGGAGATTGTAGATTGCGCCAAAGGGGATGGTAAAATAAGTTCAGCAGCCGTTATTTGGGAGGAATCTTGCTGAGTCCATATCACTTGGTGAAATTTCCTTTTCAAGTCACAGGATTCAAATTGAACGTTGTGCAGGCGACCACATCAAAGCTTTCAAAGTATACTAATTTAAACGAGGACTACACTAGCATTTGATGCTATTACAGGACTCGAGACAAATGTATCCCGAGCGAGAATTTGGCAAGAGAGGATCCGAGCAACAACAGAGGGTGACAGGTAGAAACACAGGGAACGGGTTGAGAAGGAGTTCTCTGCAATTATAAAGGTGATACGAAGCCTGCACTGCGTTCAGGGGCGTTCCTAGTGAGCCAGCATGCCACGGAGTCATGATTGGCTGGAAATGATCAAATAACCAAGAAGATCTGACGGTCAGGGCAAGGGATCTTAAAATATTGAATTGGGAAAGCTACAGAGAGATAGAGCAGAGCTGACCAAAGGAGTACACGGTGAAGCTTGTAAGCAATCGAAATTTCGGCAATGGATGTTGAGAGCAGGGGGCATCGGCAAACACCGGCATCCACAACAGCACCAAATCACAGCACTGTGTTCCTCCGATGCCGTTGAAACAATGGCTCAGGCTCTAAGGCTGCAAATGAAAATGAACAAAACCCAACTGTTGAATGAGTGAGACTGAACCGGACTCTACGAGAGAGACTAACACAACTCAAACACTCAAACAATCAAATCCCAAACACTAAACACTCCTTTGTATGCCCCTTAGGATGACCTGATGAGAAAGACAGGTTTCACTAGACCTAGGGTTGTAGTATAGGTCTAGGGAAACTAGGCTTTGATATTGGTTTGTATGTGAAGATTATTCCGAAGGAAAGTCTTCAAATCAATGATACAGCACACACTCTTGACGAGTCAAGGTTACAACATGATAGATGATAAAGTTTCACAGCTATAGTGCAGGTAACGGTGTGGGTAGCTGGCAGGGTTTGGTTTGGACATAAGTCTGATTTAGAGACCAGCAAGTCTCCTGATAAAACACAACACACAATACACAAGTCCATAACCAAGCCAAATCTTCTGAATCCACACAACAAGGTACTCAAGACAGGGGTCACTACCTATGGAACAGGTACTCAAGACAGGGATCACTGCCTAATAGATCTTAGAATCAAATGTTATTGCAGATAAACCAAAAACCCTATATTTGTTGAACAATATTGAGTCTGTAACAAAGCCCCAAATATGGCCGCCTGACTGCTCGAGATAAACTCTAACTGGGTGGTGATTCAGTGCAGTCCTCGCTCTTTCTGTACTAGCTTTAAACTACTCCAATTACGCTTCCACTACGTGATGCCACTATCACAGATATATGTTGCTAATACGATATGAAATCTGGTATCTTAATTGCCTGAGCTATTTAATATGATTGGCTTCCTATGAACTCCTCTATATTGCTTGGTGACATATTGGCTCGATTGTGGATCTATAGTTCCTTGGTTTCGATTGGGTATATGGTGCAGCTTCTGTTGAGCGAACATCCACAAATCTCTAGTCTTCTTCGTCCCTTCGCCCTATTTTGTACCAGGTTAGCTTCGCAATAACCGTAGCTTCCCATAGATACCCCAAACTCTCCGTTTGGAAGTCTGGTTCCTTGTTACTCTTATTGCAAACCAAACCCCTTAGCGCTGATACAACTGGTATTAGCCCAGCCGTGAAATCTCGCAGTTTTGTGATTTCTTGTCAAATACAAGAAGTCCCCTGCCTGGTGGCATACCAATTAGAGTCAGAGCGAGCTCCGCACTGCTGACTGCATAGCAAGGACGCGAGAGAGCCGTATAGACATTAAGGTTATACTACGACTTGGTTCTTCAAATATCGAGGATCCGTATAGTAAACTTAAGGATGCCTCGAAGTTCGTCAGATTCAGCCCATAACTCATATCTGAGGGTGGATTGCACTGCAAAAGCTAGTTACCATACCCAGGAGATTAAAAACAAAAGCCTAAGACTACTAGTTGGAACACAGTATACCAGACACAGAGACGGAACCAGTCCGAGGACTGCTATTGAGCCATCCTAGACAGGACTGGCACGAGCACGGACTAGACTGCAGGACCAGGGACAGTCCGAGGACTCCCAGTAGACCTACATTAGGGCAAGGCATCGCCCGAGGACCACTATGTCTGCCACAAAGTACGAGTAGATACTGGTCCGAGGACTGAGGATCAGTCCGAGGGCAACCCCAGACTTGAAACGACAGCATGGCTGAACTATTCATAGTTTGAGGACTGGTGCGCCGGACAAATACCAATGCTCGGAAGGAACCGAGCCCGAGCTGAGCCTAGACCATCATAGAGCCCATGTAATGTGCGCGTTGCGTCCGAGAACCCTAACAAGTACAATGAAAGTCCTAAACAGGCAATGGGTGAATACTTCAGCTCTGACACAGCTAAAGCGACTTCACGGAGTGGATACCAACGGCCGAACCGTCTCCGTCGGCCAGGATAATGACATAGCATGAGCTATTTACAGCCATGCCGAGGCAGAGCAAGCGCGAGGGCGCGGACGGCAAAGCACAGCCGTCCGAGGACTCGCTAAATATACACCAAAAGAGGTTCCAGGCACCAGTTGTCTGCGGCCGGACCTCCCCAAAATAGAGCGGCATCGCCGCATTTTCCTCTCTCAGTTTCAAATTACTCTTTTTCATTTTCCAATTTCTCTTTTTCATTTTCAATTTCTCTGTTCCTGTCACATATCCTTGGACTGTCACATAGTATCCAAATTAGTATAAAAGACCAGCCAGAGCACAATGTTCAGGCAGCACATCATAGCCCAGTTCGCCTAGACTCACGTCGAAAGTTTTTTCCCAAGGCATTTGTGACTCTGTATCATCTGCAGAGATTTGTTGTAATAAGCACATCTGTTGTTGTAGATTCATTAACAAGAAAGTTCGATTGTTGGCTACATCTAAGCTTTAAAGTTCATCTAAGCCACTCCTACTAGTGCATACAGTTGCCTAGTCATTGTCCCCTTGGCTGCAGACGGTTGTGCACCAAGTATTGTCCTATCAGTGCATACAGTTGTCTGATCATTGTCCCCTCGAACTGCAGACGGTTGTGCAGCGAGTATTGTTCTACTAGCGCATACAGTTGCCTAGTCATTGTCCCCTCGCTTGCAGACGGTTGTGCATCGAGTATTGTCCTATCAGAGCATACAGTTGCCTGATCATTGTCCCCTTGAACTGCAGACGGCTGTGCAGCGAGTATTGTCGAGCCAAGCCCATACAGTTGGTGTCCTTGGACTCAGTTACACCCTTTAAAACCATATCCTGGTATCTCTGAGGCCTATCTTTAGGTAGTTCTAAACTATCTGTAGTTCCGAGGACGTCCTAATAAGACTCCCTACGAACGGTTTCTTCAACATTATCTGAGAGGATTCAATCTTAGTCGTATATTTTGGCGTAGACCTGAACTCAAATCATTAGCACTGTGTATTGGTTGTGTGGTGTGTTTGTGTTGGTTGTTTGAATGGTGTTCATAGCATCCCTCGAGTCAGTCAGATAGGTCACAGCCGTACGCAGGTGTACCGTTTCAGCGCAGACCGGTCTGTCACTCGAAATAGGCCCGGACCTGGTTAAACCCGATGTCGACTGGAGTGCGGTTAATGGTTCCCAACTACCGGACAGTCATGTCACATTGTTACAACAAACAATAGTCAGCATAGTAGATATTCACGTGAATATATACTATTACGGCCACCCATCGTTCACAGAGGGGATGATAATTATCCCCTTGATAGTAGGCCCCATTTGTATGGTTTCTGCCCTTAGTTACACACTCGAGTCTCGTGCTAGCTCTAGATGCGCGCTAAAGATCGCAAAATGCGTGTTTGCAAGGCTGGCCTTGTAGATAGTTTATCACTGTAGCCCTCTTACGTGATGATCTAAGCATCTTCACATCTCCTCCCTTTACCTTCACTCCCATCACAACTAACCCACACCGTAGCTCGCTACTGACACGTAATCTTCACAAAACGGCCAAGACATACTGCACCACCTTGAATGCCTCAAAGCCTGATTGCCTTAATGTGCAGTACAACAGAACACACAGGTGGAGTAAGACGGACTGAGTGTCAACTCGGGGAGTGCACATAGCTGGCGGAGGTGCATTTTCCATTTGTTTGTGGTGGAGGCCTTGCTAACAGGTGTTTGTCTTTTTCTTTCTTTTCTTTTTCCATTGTATTCACCCTTGCTCATTACCAAGGATATACAAAACATGGATGTTACACTCATTTGATGGGCGGTACATTTGTGCCACATTCACATCAATGTGCCACATTTGAGCTTCCCTTTAGATGTTGTTTGATGGGCCATCATCCATCAATCCTGCCATTCTTCAATAATTTGCTTAAGTCCCTCCTTCAACAGCATTAATAGATCCCTGGTCCCTAATACTAACCCCTAACCCAAAACTCTAACCACTAACCACTAACCTAACTCAAACCTCTAACCCAAACCTCTAACCCAAACCTCTAACCCAAACCATCTAACTTAACCTCTAACCAACCCGAACCGCGAAGCTACGGAGTTTCTCGGGGACTCCGACGCTGAAGGCAACATCACCCTTGAGCAACATCACCCTTGAGCACCTTCGCGCTCGCAGCCGGCGTCTCGCTTCGATTGACCGTCCGACACCACACCTCTTCTAAGGTGAAATCCGACCAACTCAAGATGTCTAAGGGTAAAGCGGTGGCAAAATCTAAAGAGTCAACCAAGCCATATTCACATCCTCAGCCCATATGTTCCGGCCGTGGTGACGCCGTCAATAAGAAGCAATATATTCCAACCGCTCCTGTCCCTGACGTCAACGTGGTCAGGCTGTTGGACGTCATGTCTCGTCCTGGCCCTGGTCACATCGTACTTTCTGATTTCCTTTGATCCTTGTCTGATTCTCACTCTTTTTTTAGATTGATTCTGGTTGTTACAGCTGCATTTCGTTCAATCGCGAATGCAAGCCGAACGGGATTATGGAGAAGTGTGGAGCTTGCACCACGCAATCCGACTCCCACTGTGGTCATTCCTTGACCTACTACGAACAATCGGCGAGGCTCAATAATGCACAGCCTCATTCTCAACTCAGCAACACCGGTAAGTCTTGAATTCTTCGAGGATAGAGCTATAGCTAATGCCTCTCAAGCTTTGAACTCGGCCATTGAACAGCTGACGCGGGCCAGCGATACATTGGCAGGTATGCAGGCGATGTTCAATGAACAGCGCTTGCGTACCATGTTTGCCGCTCACCATGTCTCGTCACTGGTGCTCGCCCACTACCAGTTTTTTGGCCCGGTTGCCGTTCCCGATTTGCGCAACGTTCCAGAACACCTCCGCGAGATCTACAACATGTTCTTGTTGTCCAAAGCACTGGAACTGGATCTCCCTTACCTCGATGCTGAGGAGCTGCTTCGTGTGGAGGGCGCGCAGTTCACGCCTCTTCCGATCGAAGGCGAGCGTACGGTCCGATGGGCAGAAGAATTACTGGGATACAACATTCCCCCGCCATCTCGTCATTCCACTCCGGCTCCTGATACTCGTGGTGAAGGTGATTCTCGCTTCCCTGGCGCAATGGACGACCCTGCGGCCTAAAGTATTTTTCTTTCTGTTTGTTACTTACAAATCATAGCGTATTTCCTCTGATTTGTATTCACAATTTTCGAGAAATTCATATATTAACCTGCTAGGGGCTTGTACATTCCCAAATATATTCACGATTTTTGGCAAACTCTTTCTGGTAGTTCAACGACTTGTCTCTTTGCACGGCCTTACAGAGCGCTTAACCAGTGCTTGAGCAGATAAGATATGATTGATTAGATTATATCTGATGCGCCCTCGGTGGAGACGCTCACCGAGGCACGAAGCACTCGGACGTGGGCGATCTCGGAAAAGCTTGTCTTGGTCACGTGCTACTGACTACTGGAAGGAGAAACTACGCGCTATGCGGCTACACCAGCCGCAGGTTCCCCCCTCCAAAAGAAGGCCGCCCTCGGCCGCTTCCATCTAAAACCCACTTGCATGATGCACCAGAAAACCCCTACCACTCATTGGAATTTGTCCATCCAACTCTAGATCCGTCACATAATCATACCGACGCCGCGGGTTGGTTTCAGGTGGCCGCCCCGGAAATCCGATTGCATTCCAACCACTCCACCAGTGAGTAAAGAGGTTGTAGACCGGGTTAAGGCCAAGAGCGAGGGAGTGGCCCTGTTGAGGATCACACCATGGCCGAAAAATCTCTGCAAGGACGTTCAAATACACGCGCTGAGTCGGTGGAAGGGAGGGAAACCACTCGGCCCAGTCGAGCCAATCGGTGAGATAGATAGCCTGGGTGAGTTTTCGTTCGCGTTCAAAGGTGTACGGTAACAAGTGTGCAAGTGAGCGCGCAACCGGGTCGGAAATGAAGCCATATGTTGTGTTCGGATCCGTGCTGAGGTCGTCGGTACTGATCGCAACATCCGAAAAGACGCGCGGGGGAGTGGTGGCAAGTACGCCAGCATCACAAGAGATGGGTGGAGGCTGTGGCTCTGTGGCGACGTCGACGTAGGTAGTAGATGTGGGTGGGGAAGGTGGGGAAGGTGGGCTGGGGATAACTAGCGGTGATAACCATGGCGGTGCGTCTGAAACAACGCCGACGATGTCGATAGAAGTTGAATCCGATGGCCGAGGCGGGTGGACTGTGGCCACTCTGCAGGGCATGTCGTCGCCGACGTCAGGCGCTGTGGATGGGGCTGCAAAACGCACAACAGCGGCCAGAGGTGTACGACGCCGGTTTTTACGAGAAAGGCGGCGTTCAGCGTTAGTCCGACGCTCCAGAGTCTGTGCCAGTTGCATGAGCTTCGTACAAGCTGCAGACACCTCTTGAAGAACACCCCGAGCGGGTGATTCACCGTCACGCGTAGTAGGCGATGACGGCGTCTGTGCGGGTGACGACGGCGGATCGGATGGCGAAAAGTCGGGGGGAAACGAGCGAGGCGAAGGTTGGCGGCGCCTGCGGCTGAACGGGAGGTGGGTGGGGACATTGGGAAGGAGGTGCTGTGTACCGGCCATAATTTTGAGACTGGCGGCCCACATACCTAGATTCTCTGTATCCCTGTGCGACAGAATCCGCGTGCGCGTCCACCGAAAGGCGCCCTCGTCGCTCTCATCCTCTCCAAAATCCTCTGTTTCACCCTCTACCGCCGGGGATCCGTCGAAGCCGTGAAGCGCTGGTATGCCGAGAAAAGGCGTCGCTTGGGACATGGTGGGCGAAAAAAAAAAAAAGCCGTGTAAAATGGGGGGAGCGGACGAAAGCGATGTAAATTCCAAGAAGAGTTGGGAGAACCGGGGAGGAGTTGCTGGGGCTCCGCAAAGCGGGTGGTGGGTCTCGCGCAAGTGCACGGTCAAAGACAGGTGTCTCGCTGGGGAAAGCGGTGGGCAAGGATGGCGGAAGGCAGCTGGGCACGTAGGGCACTCGAAACCACTCTAATCACCACGATGGAGACGCTCACCGAGGCACGAAGCACTCGGACGTGGGCGATCTCGGAAATGCTTGTCTTGGTCACGTGCTACTGACTACTGGAAGGAGAAACTACGCGCTATGCGGCTACACCAGCCGCATCGGCTGATGCGGCCGCTTCGGTAAGCCCGGTTCTAATTAAACCCGATATGCGGTCACATGTCTTCTTAGATCACGGATCCATTTGCTCGATCCAAACTCGTGATCTCTTGATGGTGCCCTGTCCTTGCATTCATATAATCGAATCGATGTAGACTTATGCCCCGTGACTTTAAAACACTGTTTAAAGCACACATAATTGCTAAATTTTGCGCTTAACAATGTCCAGACCCATTGTCCCGATTACGCTTTACATCCCAGGCAATACTTGCTCCTTCGTGATCCGGACTCATTCCCTGAGCTCCCGGTGTATCCCGACCTCACTATTAATTGCTCCGCTGGCATTGCTTACCTCAATTTGGGATTTCATGTCCGGTGGTTATAGCTAAAGCCCCTCCTGCCAGATCGATTGTAGTCCTTGCGCTATTCGTGGCCGCCAATGCACTTTCCCTGGCTAGGGCTCTACCTGCCCTGAATGCCTGGTGTCTTATGGTCATGAGTGTGACTTCTGCGACCGCGCGCTCTTCCTAGTGTCTGTGTGCAGCTTTCGCGATAGCCTATTCACCTCCAACGATGTGCCTCGTCCTTTTCTCCTATTGACCTGGTCCTATACATTTTTATGGGACCCAGCATGCCCAGCATCATGTGTCAGTTCTACCCCGACCTCAGCTATACTTTCTTCGAGCCTCTATCTCTTCGAGATTGAGATCCAGGATGTCCTCACTTATGTAGCTCTCGTCGTCGGAGTCCTCAGCATCTATAGCTAGAGTTGGATTTATGCGAACTCGATGGAATTGCATGTCCTTCCCGAGGTAGACATCGTCCTTTGCGTCGTCCTTAGCTAGCTCATCCAGTTCTTCACTGGATAAGTCAATCAAGTCCAGAATATTGCCATCCAGGATGACCGCGGCGCGTTGCTCGATCTTTCCGTGGAACATTGCGCCATCTAGTTCACAACAAAGGTAAGAATGTCTCCATCTTCGTATTCGAAGATTTTTCCACCGAAATATTCCGAATTACTAAGTCTCCTGGTTTAAAGTCATAATCTTTAATGGTATGCTTGTGTACCTCCTCCTATCTGCGTACAGCTTTCCGTTTTTCCTCGTCCATGCGTTCCCGCATCTCATCTATGTGGAAACTATGTTTTGCTAAAGCTTTAGCACGCAGACCAATTAAGTCCGCAGTTGACAGAGGCTTGTCCGGGTACTCTACCAGCCATGTGACTTCCTCTATGTCGAGAGGAGTGATAGGATGAGCTCCACATACTGCGAAGAAAGGAGAACAGCCTAGGCCACGTCTAATAGTAATATGATCCGCCCACAATACTTGCGGAAGGAACCAGTACCACTTCTTACCGTCTCCCCCAGTGGTTTTGTAAAGCGACTGTCTCATATCCCAAGGGCCATTAGCCTGAGAGTTACAGGAGATATTCTAATCCCTATGATCCCGTACTTTGTATGTAACCATTTCAAAGCCGCCACAAACTGACCCACATTGTCTGTTACAATCCATTGAGGACAACCCCAGCGACAGATGATATCTTCCAGTAGGAATTTTCTAAGGGTCTCTCGTCGTCGTTCCTTACTGGCCTGGCTTCGAGATATCTTGATAAAGAATCCCTAGCCGCTACAACACTCCGGAAATTATTTGACGGCGTGCCCATAATCATTATGTCTGTATGAACCTTCTGAAAGAACTCGGAGTCATGGTAGCTACGGGAGGAATCTTGAGAAGTGTCTTCTGCCTTAATTGGCAAACATGGCAAGTCTTCACGAATTAATTGACGTCTCTGTCCATTTCTGGCCACCAAAACCTTAATTTAATCATGGATTTGGTAGCATAGAACCCGTGGTGACCTAGTGAATTATGCGCCGCACAAAGCATGTACATCCTATTCTCTTTGGCTACCACTAGTCTATGTGTCGAGCCATCCCCGCGCTTATATAGCTTGCCTGCCTTGCTGATGAAGAACGATCGGCAGAAGCGCATGAACTTTTTGTATTCAGCATCTACCATATTGTTCGGTCTCTCAAATGGATTCTTAAGCCATGCAACTATGTGTTTCAGGTGCTCATCCTGTGCTATGCCCGCGTTTGAACGATGTTTCTCAACATACGGTTCTCTTCTGGCCGGATCATCTCGTAGCCCTAGGTCAGGGAGGAGCTTCTCCTCTTCTGGAGTGGTAATAACAAGGTACTGAGGCATCACTAGATTTTCTGACTTGTAAGTCGCCTGCACACCCACCATAAACACCTGTTCCTGATCTCTAGCTATAGGCAAATCTCGATAAAAATCCTTGATTGACGCCGCGGTCCCTTCCATGGACTGCATAAAACCACCTCTGGTGTCTATTTCTTCCTTAAACTCATTGTATTCCAATGGCTGACGGATTCCGTAGCCCCAGGCAGGATGATTTCCTGGCGGAGGGTTCTCGTCCCACCCTTCTTTCGTATTAGGGAACTGCTCATCATCCGGTTGAGGATCTCTCCTAGAAACCCCATCCGGTGGAAAGGTAACCCCTTTAACATGCTTCAAGCTAAACCGGTACATCAATATAATTTCAGTCCAACAGTTTAACGAAGCATTAGGCGCCATTCCCGGATTGGCTAACATCCCCTTTATGTATAGCTCGTCCATTTCAGCAACTAGATGTCTACATCCCAGTAACCAGTACTGTAACGCTTTTAGGGCTCTCTTTAGTCCATATGACTCCCGCTTTGGTTACAAGAATCGCGCTTCGCAGTCATTTAGCCCTATGGACATAAACTTCGCGTAGTACCTGATCTTCTTATTGATTGGGTCACACTGGTACACCTGCGCACCAATTGCTTTGTATGAAGTATCCACCGCAAGTACAATATCAGAGTCCCACTCATAATTGAGCGGTTTCAGACAGCTGGCGTGCTTACAGGCTTCCTTTACTTCCGCAAACACCTTTACTTGACCAGGACCCCATTCCTATTCAATTCCATTCCTGACCAGTTTCAAGAACGGTTCTACCATACTTCTGTAGTCCTTTATGAAGTTCCTCATGACTCCAACGGTCCTGTTAAGCTTCCGTACATCAGACGGGTCTTTGAGCGGCGGCCATCGCATGATCACCCCGATCCGATCAGTATCTGGTACCCAGCCGTCATATGAATATATGTGGCCAACTACTGAGAACTTATCAGCGCACAGTGTACTCTTTAAATCAGAGAGCGTTCCGGGGCAGTATTTAATCCGCTGGACGACCTGATTCAAATTTCCAAAGTGTTCCCAGACGAAGCGACGTATCCCTTTATTTTCAGGAATTGTCTCATACTCCCCGTCTTTGTCCTGGTATCTAGATCTTGGCCCTCGTATTGGAACATCATCTATGTAAGGAATTGTCACATGAGGTATCTCATCCCGTAGGATATAAGTAACATCATCGTGGGATATTGGTACCGAATTGGTCCACCCTTGGAGTAATTTTACTAACCTAAGCGCTCCAAAGGGTGTTTGAAAGGTAGTAAAATCTCTCGAACTTTCAGCAATGTCCCTATGGTCATATCCTGAGTATAGATCGAGACAACCACCCCAGGCTCTGCCCGCAAAGTGGTTAGCTAACTCGTCTGTAGCCGGCGGAATCCCCGAGTGAGGGATTTCTTGATTACTTTGCAGAACTCCTCGAGTTGCTCCCTACGTATGGGAATACTTCGCTCAACCCACGTGTTATGCTCAACCAAAGGGAACTCTACTGGCGGGAAGAAATCATGACGGAAAGTACCGCACTCCTGATCATTCCACGTGAACGCTGCCTCCTGCATCATCATAAACTCATGCATGAGCTTACATTCCTCAGGCCACAGGAACTCTCCAGCGTGAGCTTTGTCGATTATAGCCTTCCTTTCGTCGGTATATCTCCCTGTCGGGCAGAAATCCTTCGGATTCAGATTTAGGTCTGGCATATCCTTCAGTGGATCAGCCTATAATCTCCCTCTTGATCCTGTAATTTTCTGGTAGCTCTGTGTAAACAGGGCGCACCTTTAACCCTACTGGTTTGTACTTTTTACCAGCGAATACCAAAACCAAAGCTTTAGCTATAGGTGGTTTGGGCATTCCTGAGCCTCCTGGCTCCGGACCTATGAAGTCTGCTGATTGGCAACGCGCACACCGAACTCCTTGAACAAAGATGTGAGTAGTTTTAACTGGCTCATCGGCTTTCGTCCCTCTGTATGCCTTATTTTGGTCGGGTATTACAGGTTCGGTTTCCCCTTCCGCAGTTTGTACGCTCCATGTGTACACTTCTGCTTTCTCCGTTTTCCTATGCTTCCTGGATTTCTTAATCCCTCCAGCACTAAATTCCTGTAACAAGGTGGCCGCCACCTTGTCTTCCTTCAATGCTTCGGATTCCGAGGAGGCGCTCAAGTAGGCTTCCTGAACCTCAGTTTCCGTGAACTGCGCCCTTCTCGGCTTGAAATACCCTTGTATCTCCAGTTCCCTGTCCTTGTTAAACCCGAACTTCAGTGCCAACTCTCCTCGTTCATGCTCCTGCATCAATTCTTCGAAGATTGGTGAAAATCCGCTTCCTTCAGCTTTGAGTCAGCAGTCTTGATTGGAACTTCTTCCTCATCTGGGACCGTCTCTACCGTAGCTTTCTCATGGCCCGGGGGATCAACGTGCTTTCCTCGCATGTGAGTAGGAACCGTGCAACGCTGTCCTGTATTCGGGTCCTTCAAAGTAATAGTCTGGCTACCATCGGCAGAATTCTGGACGGAGCTCTCAGTTAAGATATCAAATGGTGTCCCTAATAGGATCTTATATGCTGGCCCTCGAATTACGTGGACCTGCAAGTAGACTATAAGGCTCCCGAATTTAAACGGTACATTTTCAGCTAATCCCACTGATTTCTCTAGTGACCCGTTGGCGCTCTGCATAATGATTTGAATATCTGGGTCCCATAATAGTTTGGCTTCCATTGCCTGTATGTATGACATGTAGACTATTTGCGACCCTGAATTCACTACAGACTCAACAACTACACGGTTATTGACCGCTGGATACACTGATCTGAGAGAGGCTGAATCCCGCGCCACGTATACCTGTCTCGGCAACTCTCCGGATGCTAAAGACTCTAGATATTGTTCGTAGGGGTCTGGTATAGATACAGACCCAGCAGGCATATCCCCTTCATCGACCTAGCTATAGCTGGCAACTGTTCCAATTTGAGGGTGTCATGCTCTAGCATGAAGACTTCGAATGTCGGCTCTAAGTCCTGATATGGCAAGGGTTCTCCCAACTCTTCTACCATAAGCGCAGCCTCGCTCCGCTGTTTGACCGGAATAGTCCGCCGCGTTTTGTAAGTTTGGCTTTAGTGATGTCTCTGACTTCACTTGAGACGCCATAGACGTCCCTGGCTTTAACCAACACCTCTGTATCTAGGAATTTATTGGCTAGCTTTTGTGCTATCCCATCCCGCTGTACCGGCGCTCTTACTGTATAGGACTTCTCATTTCATCCAACAGGATCCTCATTACGTTCCGGTGTTCGGACATCAATTCGATCTTTTGATTGATGATCAATGGGCGGAACTTCCCGATATGGCATCCTCACCACACCGTTGAAACGGTGCAGTGGCGTGCAGCCGTGAAATCTAATGCTAAATGAGTAAGCCCTCAGTCTTAACTCAACCCAACAACTAACAACAACCAACTCCTGCTTTATCGTATTTGTGTTTGAGGGGGTAGGTCAGGTGTATCGACCGTCAATTTCAATAGTGTGACACTGGTTTGCTTTGGAAAGGTCCTCAGAAGGGCTTTCAACAGGTTTAACAGCCTTTCGGCAACAGGTGTAGATAGTCTACGAGTGGTGCGCAAAACCGCAATTAAATTGGGATTTTGGCGAAAGACAGCGCCACTGGGTAGCTGACTGATTTTACAAGTGGCGGAGGGGCAACGCAAGACGTTCCGCATGCCAGGAGATGGTTCCACCAAATGGTAAGGTTTTTCCTGGAGCTCAAGATAATTCCTTTGTGTGTGGCGCGACTACAGAGTAGTGGCGCAAGCCAAACAGCGTGGGTTCCATTGGCACAGAGCAACTCAATGATGTTCCATACGCCAATAGCTGGTTTCCCCCACACAGAGACCCAAACGGTAACGGCTTTTTATGGGAGGTGGTAGTTCTGACCTCAGTGTTTTGAATCAACCACAATTTTCAATGAACAGCGTGGCTATGAATAGCTCTGCAAACCGAACAAGATGGATGCCGATGGTGCAGAGCAACTCAAGGACGTTCCGTACACCAATAGCTGGTTTCCGCCACACAGCAACCCCGATAGGAATGGACTTTGGCGTATGAACAGCGCAGCTACAAATAGCTCTGCGACTGAACAAAGTGGCGGGGGCCGAAGACGGAGGGACAACTCAGGCTTACGCCAAGGGAGTGTGTGCGTCAAACGGGATAAGGACCAGAGGCCTTATAAGCTGCTAAGAGCTAGGTGCCATTAAGGGGGGAGTTATTCACTGTCTAACTACTAATTTACATGCGGCTTTTATACTATGAGAGGGATTGATCCCAACTAACTAAGAGAATGATAAGCGGTCTTTACAAATGATGAACTGATCTGAAGCGAGATATATCCTGGTAGTTGGGCAGACTTAGAGGTGTCTGCCCGGGTATTATTTGATGGTGTGGCTGCCAGTCACCCGCAAGTTCTGTTTAAGCCACCTCTGCTTACAGTCTCCTCACGTAGACTCGGTTAGGAGTGTCTGCAGTCCTCCGCAGTCTGATTAGTTGATGGGCTGACTGAGCCTTTTATTATCTCTTGGCACCCAAGTTCAGTGACCACCAACTGCTTTTGGATAAAGTCATGTGATTGGTTTAGGGCCGGTCTATTACAGGTGGCATAGCCTCTGCGCCAAGTTCAAGTGGCGTAGCCTCTCCGCCAAGTTTCAGTGGTGGCGTGCTCGCATATTATATATTTTTACAGTTTTGACATGACTTCATGTGGCATAACTTTGGATTGGCGCAGACTTGAGCATTGTCATGTGACATGACTTGTTCATCTCTCCCCTTCGCCGTTATTCCATTGGCGGACACATCTTTTGAGTTCAACTCACAAGCCAAATATTATTATTCTAGTGGCACATATAGCACTTTGTAGGTTCCAAATCGAATAGCTTTCTTGTTATCCTTCCAATGTCCCTTGGTTGCCTCGTGCCCATATTGACATCGAGCTTACTGCACAGAAGTACAGCTTGCCAGATGAGTCCTATGGCTAGCTAGTGGGGTTGAGTCCGAGTTGCAATCTCTAGCTTTGTATGAAAGCCGCAATGGCATCCTCAGTCTCCTTGGTTTATCACTGGTTTGCAGCACTGCTAACGGCTTGTAGTGCTCAGTTCCGGGAATGTAACTAGCACCCTGTGTGTCTTATGCCTCCCCGCCATAAGGCTGGAAACATGCAAAAGTAGTAATTTCAGGGGTGCACAGATGCACACCCTATCACCGTCACCGCTGCGATCTCTTTCAATCCCGACTTCTGCCACTCTAAGCTTACGAGCCCTCGTAATTTCTGGCAATATGTCCATGTCCTCTTCGCTCTCACTTTCACTCTCCGAATCTTCCTTTTCGGTACCCTTCGTCGCTCTTGTCCTCCAATTTCTACTTTTATCCGCAGATTTAGCTTCTGACCGGTCCTCAGGAGGCTTTGCTATCTTACTACGCAACTTTGCCTCAATCCCTGGACTATTTAGAAATTTGGAGGCTGATTGACTCCACTGGACTTTCCTGCCCTGGTCATCGCGATGAATTGTTCCTGAGTCTGTGCAGACCTTGGATTAGGAAGCTCCTAAAGGCTTGTTGCATATCAAACGTGGGCTGTACAGGTTGAGGGGGCTGAATAGTGGCCTGATAGGTGGGTTGAACCACCATCGCAGTATTAGTTAAAGTTTGCTGGTTGACTTGTTCGGCTTTTTGGAGCCTTACTTTCAGCGTCTTTATTTCATCTAACACCATGTCCCTGGCATCAAACTCTTCTCCTGGTTCTCCGTTGAAGAATGACTCATACAGCGTGGCTACGCCATACCAATTCTGGCTAGTCCCTTTCTTCTGCCAATACGCCTCTACGTGCTGCTTCCTAGAACCGGGTCCTCCTGGAACCCATTTTCCATCCCCTAGCTTGATTTTCTTGTTCTGGATAATAATAAGACCCTTCTTTATATGATCGTCCTTGGAAACACAATCCCACGAGAAATGACCCGGTAGTTCACAATAGAAACAATCGGCATTACTATTTCCCGTGTTATTATCAGGCCGGTTGTAGCTCATCTGATTATGCATCTGAGAGGTATTGTGCTGAGTATTCGCCACCACGGGCTCACGGTCTTTGTGAGGCGGTGGGCCTTTAGTTATTTGTGAAAGCTGTTTCAGGAGCTCATGGTGCTGGTCCTTCATAGTGTTCTGGCTAGTTGTAAATGTGTCTCTTAAGTGTGCCACCGCTCCTCCTCCTAGTTCCTCTAGCCTTTCATCCCGCTTCTCAACTTTTACCACTGGGAAGACAGTAGACCGAGTAATTGGGGTTTCAGCGGTGACCGACGTCATGGAAGTATCTTGGGTTGACGCCATAGATTCAGCCATCATTATTAAGTCCAGTATTTCTATAGGATCCCCTTTTCTGCGCACTGCCGGCGCTGCTTGCCCTGCTATAGGTGCTACAGCCGGTACTAAAGGCGCCATCTGGGTTTTTAACAATGCCATGGAACTAATAGTCAATCTTAGAGTGTTCGTGAACACCGACTCTAGAGTCTTGAGGTACCTTTTACAGGCCTCAGCATTTGTGATCAGCACAGATCCTTTCAACTATTTGTTGACTATGGTAACGAACTCTACTCCGAAGCACCTCAGTCTTCCTTCATCGAAGACTGCCACTCCTTCGTATTGTTTACACACTTTTGCCAGGTTCTCAATAGAACCGTCTTCTTCGATCTTGACTTCCGAATAACTCTTGAAATTTTCTTCCGAGAATTCCTTGTAGGTTCCGATCAAATATATGGGAAGACTGTGCCAGTAGACTTGCTTCTTATAGGGAAGATAGTCCGTGAACTGCTTCTTTTTAGCGTCATTCGTAGTAATGCGCGCAAGTTCTAAAATCTGATTCACTTGTGAAACAAATATTAAAAGCTCTTCATAATCATTCGACTCGAACATAGGCCTATTCTTATCCCAAGCATAGGGGATCTTGAAATTGGCTAGGCTCGGAGTGTTCTGGTTATTGGGTGGGGCGACAGGGTCACCGCCACCTTGGGGAGGTATCTGAGTTCCCATTAGGAAATTATTTATTGCGGATGTGAATTCTGATGTAGAAAGGGACGGAGGAAAATCTATTTCTTCCTCAGGTATTGATTCTAATGGACCCGAAACTGTAGTTAAAGCACTAGTTCTTTGCTTATACACTTTTGTTCTGCTTTGAGTTTGGTCTTTCGACTGCTCTCGGCCTCCTTCAACAGGAGTAGGTGCTTTACGCCTCGATTTAAGCTTTGGGGGATTTATGGGGGTCGGTGTTCCAGCCTCAAAATTCCTTAAACTGCGTCTCGGTGGTAGACTCTCGGAAAATCCTGAAGGGACTGTGGTAGCTTCTCCCAATGAAGTAAGCTCGGATGGTTCTGCTGACGCAGAAGTACTGGCAATAGGATTTTTCGATCCTGAAGGCAGATTGACTCGAAAGTCCTTCTCAAGTTGTTTAGACTCGGAGTATAATTCCGGACGGAAGACTTTACAGCTGCTTGCGGAACTTAGGGCGCGGTCGATTTTTCATCAAATTTTGATGGTTTCACGAGAACTGCTGTTACGGGCTCAATTCTCTTCCGATGCCCTTGAAAGTAGAAGCATTCAATTCATATTTCCATTCCGGAGGGCGCTGCACCTCGGAATTAGACACGAGCGTGAGAATTGCCTTTTCCGTCAAAATTCGAGGATCCATGCTAAATGCGAGGCGCGACGTGAAATCACTATCCGAGGACGTCATGCACTCCGGGATACATGTAATCATAGCATATCCGAAAATCAGGTCAATTGAACAAGTGTATCAATTACTAGAGCGATTCTGTGTGGAAGCCTTGAATTTTGCCGAAAAAGGCAATTCCCACGCTCCCGTCTAATTCCGGGGTGCAGCGCCCTCCAGAATGAAAATACAAATGGAATGCTCCTACTTTCACGAGGATCGGACGAGGATTGAGCCCGTAACAGCGGTTCTAATGAAAACATCAAAATTTGATAAAAAATTGGCCGCGCCCTAAGTTCTGCAAGCAGCTGTAAATAAAGTCTAGATACACCGTATTTGACTGTCTTTCCAACTGCCTAAGCAATTGAAAAGTCTGTACTTCAAAGAAGTATAGACCAAATGAACCCCTCGCGGTGGGCTCCAGATGAAACACTGTTTATGTAACCGCATATGAAATCTAATGCAATATAATGACCTCGAGAGACCACTACAGTATTTCCATGGTCCTTGCACCACCTTTAAATTGACCGATGTTTTTGCCAATTGTGGGGACTGTACCTATGAATTGAATACCGGAGGAGGTCCACACAGGCCCATAGACCATGCTACATCAAAAAGATTTGAGAAAATCACCTGGAATTGGCGAGTTTTAGGCTGATTGTGGTGGACCACGCTTGTAGCGATCACGGTCCTTGCACCATGCACAAATGAGTGCACAAACAGTCCGAGTTTGAAAAACTTTGTCATGGTCTGATTCTCCCATCTGCTTTCCAGCATTCCACAGTTCAAATTTCGCAACACGAGGCATGAGAGGAGGGGTGTGATTTTTTTTGTTTGTGTATGTGTCGCCTCCAGTGAGTGTGATCCACCGTTCTAGTGCAATTGCTCGGCCGCTGTACTCCCGATGTACTAGATATTTCAGTACATCACATTCGCTATGCGGACAAGTCTCCTGCATTTTTTCCCAGCTGAAAAACACATTATTATTCAAGCACGGTTGCAAACTATCTGCGGCAGGACATAAATCGCTGGAATTGGACAGAGTTGTGGAGCTATATGTTTCAAAGAAAATACACTCATGCACATTAGGTCGGGGTCTACAAGTCCACCAGCAACAGCCATGCAAAAATCTTAGTGGATGGCTTGCAAAAGAAAAGTGGTGCAAGGAGCGGTGATGGTGCAAGGACCATGGAAATACTGTAATAACACCAATAACACAACACAGTCCACTCAATACAATGTGTAAGTTCGGGGTTCCAACCAAGTATTAGGTTGCTGCAATTTGGTACGATATGGTCAAAGTAGTAAGACTTTGTTCTACGGTGAACGGCTTTATACCGATCTAGGCGCTTTATGAGCGGTCTAACGGCTTCGGAAAGCTTGGTTTTATCACAAGGGTGGTGGAATGACTTCCTGGGAGATGGTAATTCACTTTTATAACGCTGTCTGGTGTATTTCCGATGTTTACAAACTACATAGTACACATCGGAATCACAGTGTCAGCAGTCCAAAGGACATAAACAAACCACTCTGGAGTTAAATCCACCAACCCTTGTTGTAAACCCAGCCTTTCTGATGCCTCTAGATCATTGTCAAAGCACCTTGAACGGTCAGGACAAAGTCCCTATTGCCGAATTAGCACAAAGTCTACTACATAAATTGTATTGAACCAAATTGCAGCAACCTAATACTTGGTTGGAACCCCGAACTTGCCACGTTGTTTGTGTGGATTTTTTGTGTTGATTTTGCAGAGTTAGTTAGTTTGTTTGTCTCGCAAGAGTCAGCTTACTATGCATCACAACTTCACATACAGTTCTGCGTGCCGCGAGTCACCGTGCCGCAAAAATAACACGCAAGAAGACTCAGTGTCCTCGGGCGGAATCGAACCGCCGCCCTCCCGGTGGAAGTTGCTTCCCCATCTACAGTAACGGGATGATCTGCCATGATCCATGAGGACGTTGATTTCAGTGTTCAAATCTATATTACAATTGAACACCTTTGATTGACAGTTGACTCGAGTCAAACTTGATCCTAAAGTCCCCGAGCTCCAATCGACGCCATCTGCTCCACTCAGATGTTCATTGTTGGATTCTCCGCGGTCGCTCCACTCGAGTGTTGAATTTCCATTTATAAACTGTTGAGATCCACAAAAACTCGGGTGGAGTTTTGGTAAGCACTGGTTGAACATTTCAAGTTTTTCGGTGAAAAAACTAGTGAAAAATGTTTTGAATTTTACAGCAATTTTTCAGTGAAAAACCAAGTGAAAAACTTGAAACTTCTTCATGATTTTCTTGAACTTCAAAACTTTTTCAGCACTTTTTCAGAAGTTTTTCACAAGGTTCAAAAGAATCACAAAAAAGATTCAAGTTTTTCACCTACTTTTCGGGCGAAAAATTGTTGTAAAATTCAAAACATTTTTCACCAGAATTTTCAGCAAAAAACTTGAAATGTTCAACCAGTGAAGGCATCAGTTAATATGGGTGGAACTTCGGGACGGTCATTCTCAGATTTGGACTGAGGATTTGAACGGGGAATTGGAAATAGGTTTTCAAATGAAGCTAACATCCCGACAATGGCGGGTTTTGACTTCAGTCACGATAAATAGGGGAGGATGACTTGGGTGAAGTAGATTTTTGCCCAACTCGGCATGCAATGAAGGCATGTTTCCGGGGGGATGGAACTTTTGTTTTTCAAGACACGAGGTGAGAGCAGGCGTGGCAGGATGATTGATAAAGGCTGAGTGCTCAGCTTTGATGTTTTTTTCTCTCTCTCTCCGAATGAAGGTAACACGGCACTTGAATTTCAGAATGGCAGTTAGGGAAACGTCAAAACGAAGGCGACAGAATTGTGGATGATAACCGGTTGTATGACTAAGATAGCCAGGCTGTTGAACTTGGGATCAAAGAAGGCTGGGTTGGACGGGGTTCTGCTTTTCTAATGCGGCAAGGTGAGGGTGGAGATCTGGGTTGATTTTTCTTTTATGAAGGTAGCATTAGAATGAACAAGGGGTGGACGGGCCGCTTCGCGGTCCGTGCGCCCCTTGCCCCAAAGTTAAACACTGATTTTCCAAAGATTCGGGACTGATGAGCCAAAAGCGGAGTTTAAAAGGCTTCAGACAGACACCCGTAATTTTATAAAGAGAGAGAGGTGGGGCTTTGAGAGTACGGCAATTGGAGAAAAAATGAAGATGAGGACTGCTTGAATTTCAGCAGAATGACAGAAGATGAAGTCCGAAATTCTAGCAAATACCGTGATACCGTGATACCAATGGTTGAACAGGAGCGATAAAGCCAAACTTTCAATGAATGAGCCAGTTTTATGAGAACTAATTGAATATTTCAACGGGCCATTGGGCCACGAGGAGTCAACCGAAGGTTGACGACGAGTGGCGCTGATGAATAATTCTCACAGTGTAATGCTCAGACCGTAGCGAAGCACGGGTTACTGCTATTAGTAATATAAGCTAGGATAGGGCAATCAATCTCTTCTACAGTACAGATCTGTATCGTCATCAAGTCCCTTTGCCTCTCACGATTGGGTAACTACCAAGCATAAGGAACCCGAGGAGTTCACTCTGTGTGTCACCGCGTACCAGTGTGCGCAATAATTAAGTGTCCTTGTCCCTTCATTCACTCCTACCATACTTAGGGGTACCGCAGAGACGTAAACGCCGACAGCTCACACCGGGATTGGCAAAACGAACTGCCCCCGTAAAAAGATGGCGAACAAGGGTTACCATGTCCCCGGGCGGAGTCGAACCACCGCCTCCGCGGTAGAGTGCCCTTACAAATCTTTTTCGAGCAAGAACGGGGCGAGCTGCCGTGCTCCACGAGAACGGTGAATGCAGCGTTGGTTCAGCAATGAGCAGGATGCGAGTGAACACGCCCATCTGCATAGTTTTATAGTACTACCCCAGCTGCTGCACCCGCACTGTGGATCATGTATACGCCGTCCGCGCTGCCGACACCCCAGTGGAACTCCAGCGTGCCTGCAAACCTACTTGCAAAACATGGAACCGTGCTGTAAAATAACTTGTAAGTAGACTCAGTGTCTTCGGGGTGGAATCCAACCACCGCCTCCCCGGTAGATGCGATCGATTACAAGTTCACACTAACGGGATGATCTGCCATGATCCACGAGGACGTTGATTTCAGTGTTCAAAGCAATGTAGGCTGGGATGGAAGTATCTACCTGGGACAAGCCATCTTGTATGTGGTACAGGCGTGCACCGACATCGAGTTCCTTTGGTTGTCGCGTGGAATTCCGGTTTTCATTACACCTGCACTCACCCACACCCACCCTGCCTCATCATACCGCAGAGACGCATACTAAAGGTCACACCGGGGCCAAAACGACTAGAAGACAAGGGTATGTCCCCGGGCGGAATCGAACCGCCGCCTTCCCGGTACCACGATGGCAACAATGATGCACACTAACGGGGCGATCTGCCATGATCCACGAGGACACTAAATACAGTGCGAGATGGAAGTAAATACCGCAGGCGATGTCATATACTTGCCTCGTGCTAACAATATTAATTGATATTGTCACACCTATATATGTACTTGTGCGGTGTTCCACCGCCGGAGCTCCTACAAAGTAAATCGAGTTGAGTACATCTAGAAAAGTAAAAAGCAAAAAGCGAATACTCACTGAGCTGCATGTCCTCGGGCGGAGTCGAACCGCCGCCTCCCCGGTAGCGGTCTCTTGGACATTTATTTCTCACAAGAACGGGGCGAGCTGCAGTGCTCCACGAGGACGGTAATTCCAGTGTTGGTTCAGTGATAAGCTGGATGCGAGTGAACTCGCCCATATGCACTTCAATTATGGCACACAAACGCGCTGCCAGGCCGATTGCGAGGTTGGGCAGTAAGTGTTCAAGCGATTGGCGCTGTGTTAGTATTAGTGATGGCCGGGTCGGGTCGGGTCTTGAAACCCCGGGCTTGGGTCGGGTCTTGACGGGCTTGGGCTTCGAAAAATCCTGAGCCTGACCCGACTTAAAGGGTCGGGCCCAGGTCGGGTCGGGCTTGGGCTCAGGCCCGGGCTTGGCTGCATTTTTCCAACTGATCTATGGTGAGTATTAAAACTCCTTCAGCGTTATACAACGGGTTTCTCACTCGACGGGACCCCTCGCAGACTGTGGAATTCCTAAAATTGCTATCCTGGCGGACTATTTGATGTTATGTTTCATGGTTGAACATAGACAAGTAAGTCTCTTTCAAGTAGAAATCAGATTTAACCTGAGATTTAAGCAAGGATGGTTCAGTAAAAGTGGAATTCCTTTGAAGAATTCGAACTCAGGCTAACTCAAAGAGACCCGGGCCCAAGCCCGGGTCGCGGGTCTGCTGAGAAGCTGAGCCCGACCCTGAGCCCGACTTGAGCCCTATCTCGGGTCGGGCCTGGGTCGGGCTTGAAAGCCCAACCCAACCCTGGGCTTGGGCTTGAAGCCCAACCCGGCCATCACTAGTTAGTATGTAGTTGTGTATCTGGCGCCGTACGTCCGCAGAAGGCCGTCCGCAGAAGGCCGTCCGTGGCGACGAGCAAGTGGACAACTGCACGGCGACCGGTACTTTCGCGGCCCTTCCCACGCTCCGCCAGGGACGGTCCCCGAGAGTAATTTCAGCGCTACTGAATATTAATGCAAGGAAGATATTTGTGGTTGAAGGCCAAAGCGATATAAGTTACAACTTTGTGCCCCACCTACCTGTGCATTTAGTAGTAGTAGTAGTGAAATCTAGTGAATCATTTACCCACACACACGCGGCGCGCACCGCGTTGGCTTCGATCAGCCGTGATTGATTAGCGTTCCTGATTCAGGCAGTTCCCGGGGTTTCATCTGGTTTCATCCCCTTTCCTCCGCCGGTAAGTAGAAGCGATCCGCCCTCCAAGTCGGGATGTGCTGCAGGAGCAGAAAATATCACGAGCAAGAACATCGCACCCGAGTGAAAGATATCGTACACGCGAAGTTTACGGGATCGGCTCGTCGATCCTGAAACGCCGGGTACGGTTGCCCCCCAGGGTCAAAGTCTATTTGATGATTGCATCAGATTGCATCAATAATATCTGTTGGGGTCCGAGTGGGACGCGTGATTTAACCACCGACACATCGTGCTGACCGCTGCTAACCACTGCACGACCACGCCCACCTCTAATCAATGTCGCGTCGCGTCGCGTCGTGCCGAGCTGTCATAAATCAACGTACTATACTACTACTCCTTCTGCGAACAGTCGGTTGGACAATGTTGAGGCAGCCGCCCGACGCTCGATTATCAATGATCACTGGGAAGCTTGACTGCATTGATGTACAGCTCGGCTCTGAGCACTGTAAAAGAAAGGCTTCGAGACATTACACTGTATACAACCCTCTGCACCGTGAAGGTCGTTAAGTGCTGAGTGTTAGGAAAATCGGGAGTACCGGATATTCGCCCGGCCGCGACACAACAGTCCTCCAGGTTCAAGGTCTATTAAGCACTTCTCACGCCTTCAATATTTTCGCTCCAGTGCTCATTCACGACCATGACGGTCTGCCAAGATTGCAGCGAGAACTTCTACGGGCTAGAAGAAGGTGCTTGTAATAAATGCCTTTAGCTTGATGGAAAATCTGCAATAGACCAGGCTTCCATTCGGGTGCGAGGCTGGTTTCAAGGCTCGACACAGTGTCTAACTAATTCTAGCTAAAACCTCAATGCATGTGCTGCTCTGTGGTTTTTGCTCAGCTTCAGGATCCCTTGTCCCGCAGTTGCTGCCTTAAGCTGGGTGAGTTTTTCACCTTCCATCTGGCCATTATTCGTTCTCATCGTTTGCGTGCGTACAGCCAAGGCGGAAAGCGTCCCACGGTCAATCATCCATGTGCCCGGGGCATTCGAGCAGATACAAGGCTTCTAGACAAGTGATTTTATCTCTGAGTTTTGCGAGCTTGCTCAAGGATACAAGCAAACTGCTTCCGACACTCGTCTAGGCCTACCACGCACACAAAACTCGAACCTCCAGAAAACGCATCCGGCATCACATTCGGGATCGGTGCGAGATCAACTGCATGCCAAAACCCTTGAGAAAGCCATTCCTGGCATTGCCAAGGGCATGACCCGTGTCGAGGAGATGAAGGACATTAAAGCAAGAGGTAAAAGGATCAAGATGATTATTTCATTGGCAGTCAACAACGGCAAGAAGCTTACGACGGTACCTTTCTTTTGGCTCGTCAAAATTTCCCGTGTTCATGTTTCTTTTAGGTCTCCTCTATACGCATCGTCCACAATGCCCAGGAAGATCTCCCCATCTACGACGTCATTGGCACGGTGGTTTTGCTTGTGCAAGAGGCCCACGCAAAACAGTTTCCTAAAGTTGCAAAAATCTTTCCGTAAGTCAAGTAGTATCCCTTCACAAATCGCAAACAGTTCAACTGATGTAATTCAGGCAAATGATTACTTTTCACGCTGCTGGAAGCGCCGCAAAATACTACTGTCTCTCCCAGAGTAATTTCAGTGAAGGGACCGTCTCCGACCTGCTCTTATACTACTACAACGAACGGCACATCACCAAGATTCAATTTGATGCAAAGTCGATGGAGCTCAAGTTTGCAGTCAACCATAGCGCCTTGGTATTCGTCCCCCTACGAGTTTCGAATAGTGCTATCTAAAATTTCAAGTACCCCGAGGACGACGACAGCAGCAGGATATCTTCTGCGTCGACTAAATTGAAGAGTACCTCGAGAAGCTCATCTCGAGGTAATTTGACCTCACAATCCAGTGCTGCCTCAGACGACTCACCTTCTATGTCAAAAAAACCCCCACCCAACAAGCGAACGCCCACCTATGCGCCTGTGTTTGCTCGGAAACCCCCTACTTTCATCGAATACAAATTCAGGCGAGTGTCTGTGGACGTCAATGAAACTCAGGTATCATTCACGATGCCTAACAATCATCAGCAAGTCGAGACGATCTTGGTGGCGTCCGACTGGAAAGCGGGGCTCGCTCTCAAGGACAACTTGCCTCATACTAGCAAAAATGCCGACGAGATCGCGGAGGCTATCCACAAGACCGGTTTCATCGGCCAAGGCAGCTCTAAAAATGTAGTCTATGTGAGCTATTCTCTGGTCTGTAGCGCTTTCGATTGATTTGTTCGGTTCCAGGCTCGGATTGGGAACACGGAGTATGCCTTGGGCCAAAGCCAAGACTTAGATCTTTCGGCCTCGGATAATGCTTTGATGCTTCGTGCTGAGCTACGCAACATGTATGTTGGTGAATTCATCCGCGGAGAATTCTTAGCGTGTGCTTCAGACTGTTCGGTGACGGTTCCGGGCAAGTACAATTCTGTATCTCGTTATTTACACAGATCTAATGCATTGTGTAGACTTCCGGTTTAATGTCGAAGAAGCGATCCTTGGGGTGCTGGAACCGTTAGAGACCGGACATATCTCGGCCTCACTAGGCCTTCCATTCCTGGATTTTATTGCCACGAGATATCTCCCTTGTAGTCCGTCCGAGCAGGGGCTCCAGAAATTTACGGGAAATGCAGACTGTGGAAGCCCGCCAAAAGAGTCGGAATCCCTGACCGCAGCTATTCATTCCTTTACGCATTTCACCGTCATATATACACAAGCAAGCCTAGTGTTCTGTGATCTGCAAGGTAATGTGTTATTACCCCCGCGATAATCTCTCTCACTCCGTGTTTCTAGGCATGTGTAATCGCGACGGAGTTATGATGTTGATTGACCCGCAATCTCACTCGTAAGTCTGTCACAATGTTATTGCGATAAACAGGCTAACCACGGAAAGCAGATCTCAGCCAGACAGTGCACTACGTATGTACTGGGACAACGGTCCCCAGGCAATCACCCACTTTCTGGATGATCATTTGCAGAGTTGCGGCCAGAATTATGTCTGTAATGGCCTTGAGATGAAGAATCTCGAATTCGAGCAGGGCCCGACCCCAGAGACCCCGCCTCGGGGAAGCTTCAACTTAGACGACGACGACGACGACGAGATCAACAAGAGCTTTGAACACGACTATCGCCGCTCGCGCTCGGTTTCCATCTCCACGTCGCCGCAGAGAATCCGTAAAAAGCAGAGAACCGATACATCCCCAGCTCCCGCTCGACGTGCCCCTCTTCGTTATGATACATCTCATCTCCTTATCATAGTCGAAGACTTTCTCAGGCTGAATGACGTCTCCAGGATTTCCGACGACTTCGTAAGCAGCGATGAATAATTCAAAATTTGTAGTGCTACGACTTCGTAGAGCACCACTACAAGTCCTGAATAAATTCACGTCGTTTGGGGGCTCATACTGTGTATTGGAAAGAAAGAAAACAAGGCGCTACTGATAGTCATGACACGCCGACCATCGTACATTCCATGAAAATAAATCTGGGCTGCACACGGCTCGGCGCCGAGCAAGGAAATCCAGCGCATTTGACTCCGACAGGAGATCGGAACGAGAGGGGGGAACTCGCGGAGCGGACGGGCGCGGAGCGTGAAGTGGGTGAAATTGACGGTTCGGAGAGCCTTGACAGCCAACGCCGGGCGGCGCAGCTCTGCATGAGGGCAAGGAGCTGCCGTATTGCGCGGCCGGATGTGTAGAGATACCTGAGTTCAGGTGATTAGATGTCTGTTTTAAGCTGGGAGAGATTGACGCACTCCCGACGACGCCGCGGATTCGTTTCGGCCATGGCGACCGCAAACGCGGCCTAAAATGGTGGTGGGAGGTCTCGGACAGTCGTAGATACATTAGTTCAGGGGATTGCAGGAATATTCGGGCAAAATGGACTATCTTTTTGTGGAGCATACCGGAGCATGTGACCAGCACTCCCGACGACGCCGCGGATTCGTTTCGGCGACGACCACCAGAAACGCGTTGTAGAATTGTGGAGGGAGGTCTAGAGCAGCTTTGGATACCCTAGTTAAAGTGATTAGAATAATATTTGGGTGAGAACGATTTATCTTTTTGTGCACGTCTATGAGTCGCGCCCAGGGCGTGCAGAGTGTCGCGGATGCGCCGTGGCGGAGACCGCGTTTCCACGAAGCTCCCTCGTCCTCGTCCTTCCATGCTGTGTGCAGGCGGGACGAGTCGCGCGAGCGCATGGAGTGAGTGCGGGCGCTTCGATGTGCGGGGTGCGTGCACGAGACGGGTGCGAGTGCGGGACACTGCAGCGCGCGCGAGTCCTCGTGCTCGCGCGGGAATGCAGCGGTCAGAGGGAGGGACGCGTGCGAGGTGCATCGGCGGGGGGAAGGCGAGCGAGCGCACACAACGGAGTGCCAAGTGCAGTGGCGCGGGGACGAGGACAGTTCCGTACTCGCGGGAAGCGCGGGCGCTGCATTGAGTTCCCGGGGATGGGCCATGGCGAGCCCTCGTGCTTCGAGTCGCGGGTAGTCGTGGGGATGCGGAAGGTGGAGTAGCGTGGCGGTGGCGGTGGGCCAGCTGCCAGCGCTGCAGTCCCGGCGTCGGGTTCCGGGACGAGGCCTCATGTTTCGAGTCGCGGGGATCCGAGTGCTAACGGGCGCACTTGCGGAGAGGTTGCAACGGCGGGTGCGCGCTGGACGAGGCGAGCTCGGCGTGTGTCGATTCGTAGCCTGCTGCGAGCTACGCAAGGCGCGAGTCCTCCGCGTGCGGACCATTTGCGATAGTCAATGAGTGGTCTCTTTTTAAATGGATTGCATTGCGCCTACCTGCGGGAATAGCATTAATGAATCAACAGATGAATGCAAGAGAACTCAGCGCGGGTGCTGTGAGCCAAGGGGGGTAGAGCGGTAAGGTACCGCAGAGGCCGGCGTAAGTGACGGCGGGTGAGGGGTGTCGAGTTGGCGTGAATAAATGAAGCAAGAGTGAGCAAGTAACGGCAGAAGGCAAAATGTGATTGGGAAGTCTCGTGCAGTGCCAGCCGCAAGGCCCCCGCCGCCGTCGCTGCGAACTCCTCTATCTTGCATCTCCTCATCTCTTCCCTCGGGTCGCGCTCGGGAAGCTCAGGATTCAATTTGTAAGTAATAAGCACACAAGTACACAAAATATTACATTAGAACGCACGCTCGGGAAAAACCAAAGGAAGCATAGCCACAAAAAAAAACGTCCCAGACATTGGCCGGGGTGAGAATAACCGGTCCCAGCGAGTCAAAGACTACTTGCGCACGGGCAGCGAACTCCGAAGTCGTAAAAGCAATTAGCTCGTCCCCGCCCATATCCATCTTCATTTGCCGAATCACGTCCACATCAACCTTTTGAAGACAGTTAATTCCACCCCAGCTGTCGAGCATTGGGAAAGCGTCGTTGCGGGACATTGCTTTGACGCCCGACGTCCCAGCTTTGCCCGTCTGTTTACGGATGGGAATCCCGTTGCGCAATCTCGCCCAATTGTCGAGCTCCTTTTGAATAAGCCGTGGCCACAACCATTGGCAGAGCTCGCTGGATCTTGTGTCAGGTAGAAGGTAATTCTCTTATTTGACTACTTACTATTGATCAGCGTCATTGGAGTCATATTTGCCGTCTGCCACGCCCTGATTGGAGTTCAGAACAGCAGTGTCCCCAAAGTCCAAGCGCAGCCGGAGCCAAGTACGCTCGACAGAAATGTTGTGGACGCTACGGAGCTCTATGTATGGGCCTGTATGCCAGCTTCTGCCAGCTCTGGATGGAACATATCGCTGGATAGGCATGAGTATACATCTCAGTTCAATAACAGGTCACGAACCGCATAGCCTTGACAATTCCGTACAATAGGGTGGTTTCCGAGCCGCAATCAGTCGTAGTCTGCAGGGGAACCCCTAAAGCATACATGTGAGAATGTATTTCAATAGTGAGATATAAAGGGCTTCAAATACCTCCGCATTCCTCCGCAGGACATAGAAACAGATAGGCAATGATATCACCTATGCGGTTGCTTGGGACAACCCATGCTTTCAAGATTTTGGCTGTAGCATCGTCTACCATCATCCAGATGGGGAAACCGATCTTGTACAACTCGTCGTGATCATCGCCTGCCCAACGTTCATGGATTCCGAGGGGAAATTTTGCCACTCGGAACACCTTCTTGGCAGTAGGTTCGCGACCAGCAAAATCATCTGGGGCATGAAGAATGTGCATGATTTCTGCAACACTGCGTCTGTTCTAGGGTAAGCTGACGACTGGGGAAATAATCTAATCACTGAACGATATACCGGGTCAGAATGGTTCCTGTGTCGAATGATATTTTGTGCCACACAGTGCCAACCCCCCAGCGCTTGGCAGTATCCTCGTCCAACTGGTTCAGGACTAGCTGCTCAATTTGAGCTGCAGTCAGTGTCCTCTCTGTCGCTGCTCCTCCGGTAAGACCATAATCTTTGCGGCGCCGTTTTACCGTCGATTCACTAAGGAATAATAAAGTCAGTCCTTGCTTGTTCTTGCGAGGTGGATTGACAAACCTGATGATGCCGTATTCAAGTCCGAAACGCGCAGCTATCTTGACGTTACTGATAATTTTCTCCATATGGTAGGCTCTGAGAGCGGCTTCGAGGATTATTTCTTTTCTTTCGTCTGGGGAACTAAGGGGAATCAATGGAAAGGGTGGAATGGAAAATACCATAGGTGTGTTGATTTTTCCCTTGAGGATTGCGGTTGTGGTAGGACATGAATTGGGATCGGGATTCCAGACTGTGCAGGAGAAGCCTGGGAGGGCTTGGCCAACAGACGCAACTACACCGAGTATTTTTCGTTTTAATGCATAAGGTATGACGGGCACTGCAAGTACACAGAAATAACCTCAGTCACAGAGAGACAGTTCACAGATTATCTAGTTTACACTGGGTGAACATTTCAAGTTTTTTAGTGAAAAAATTGGTGAAAAATGTCCATTATTTTTCACACTTTTCTCCCTGAAACCATAAGTGGAAAACTTAGAATGTTTTCACTACTTTTTCATTTTTAAGGTGAAAATTTTGAAACAAGTCAAAAAGTGCTGAAATTTTTTTAAAAATTTCACCTACTTTTTCAGTGAAAAACTTCTGTAAAATCCTGGATACAGTAGTTAACCCCGAAGCGAAACGTGACGTAGAAGCGAAACACGGCCAAATACTCCCTTTTTTCTGCCCGGATCCAGATACCACCAGCCTTCTGGGACATCCACCTCCCGTTTTCAAGGTCTGCGGAGACGATGGAAACAATAACAATTGTAGCGCGCTTTGCGGCAGAGCCCACTAACTTAGGAGGTAAAATCTTCCATTCTATCAACATTCTATTCTATTTCTCGCAATGCAATAGGTGGATCATATTATTCAAGCTCCGACGGCTCAGTAGTTGAATCACAGCCGCCAATATTTCTGCGGGGAGCTCCAGCAAAAACTTGTGCACCTATCTATCCCAAGGGAGGAATTTAATCTGACACTCACTAGGCCCCAACTGGAATCCCCCAGTTCCGTGTCTGCAACACCAGCATTGAAAGTCCAAATAAATTTAGGAAAGTCCAATGATCAACACTGAAGACATCGGGGAGGAAAGTTGAATCTCACGTAAGAATGCATCGTCAATTTGGGGTAGGAGCCATTGAAACAAAGTAAGTGCCTGTCTGTAATTCTGAATGAAGCCAACATATTTTTGGATAATCATCGGGCTCGACTCACACCAGACACACAAATCGCCCGGGAGCAGCGCAAAGACAAAATAGAGAGAAAACACTTTGACCAAAATCCATCCCCAGCACAGTCTGAGAATGCTGTGGGTTGGATTATATGGATACGAGTTTTGCCCTTGGAATGCAAGGTTTGTGTGACTAAGGATATAGGGAAAGTGTCAACAAGAATGATGATTAATGGCAGATATGCGTGAGGAGTGGGGAGGAATATCAAGAATCCTGCACCAGCGGCGGATATGCCTTCGACGACGTGTCTTGAGTGGGAACACGAAAGTGATGCACGATCACATGCCTTGATGGAACGCGGTTCCTCATTGGCTCGTTCACGATGGACACTTGCAACAGAGGCAATTTCTGCTATCCACGTAAACATTGTAGAAACATGATATAAACCGGGGAGATCTTATGCTATAATGCCAGGAATCAGACATAATTATTTCGGAAAGTTAATCTGGGTGCTCACATTTGGATTTGGATGTGCAGCGACCGGTAGCAGGGGCTGCCAATGTGACAAGAAGCTTTTGTCTACTGCGGACCGGCGTCTGAGGAAGTAGAATGCAGATGAGCATTCCAGGGGTGTGGGAGGACCACCAAAGGACTGGTGGAGGAAGAAAGTTCCCCTAGAACCGAGGTGCACGTCAGTCATGTGAACCAGGGGAGACAAACAGACCTACCCTGTCCATTCGCTTGCGGGGAACACTCTTGGGGGCAACAACTTACCTGGGACAATGAGTCTCAGTTGCAGGTGCAGCCATATTTTGGATGAGAGCTGCATTAGCTCTTTCTTTCCTTTCGAGCCGAATATAGGAATCTTCCTTAATTTTAGTCTCATCCTCTTTCTCGGAATTCCCCCTGGTTGCAGTGAAGAGTGTTTTGAGCTCAGATGTTGCCGTTGCCACCTCAACCCCTGTACCTGTGTGAATGATTGTTTGAAGAGCTAGATATCAGTGCCGTTTTGCTTCCTGAGTCCTGATGGACCTCCTCTGACTGACAACAAGTTATCTTACTCTTTGGGAAGCTGTTCAAGATCAGCACTCTCAGTTGACTCTAGATCAAGCCAGCTTCCAAGGATTTTACCAAATTGAGCTTCCAGACACGGCTGCATGTTGAATTTCTTGGGGCTTGTATAGCATCAGCCAGAGCGAGCACTACCGGATGAAATTGAGAGACCAAAAACATCGCTCATAAATGATTGTAAATTTTGATTCTCGTTCATTTACAGCTGCTTGCGGAACTTAGGGCGCGGCCGATTTTTTATCAAATTTTGATGTTTTCATGAGAACTGCTGTTACGGGCTCAATTCTCGCCCGATTCCCGTGAAAGTAGGAGCATTCGATTTGTATTTCCATTCTGGAGGGCGCTGCACCCCGGAATTAGATGGGAGCGTGTGAATTGCCTGTTTCGGCAAAATTCAAGGCTTCCACAATGAACCGCTCTAGTAATGGATACACTTGTTCAATTGACCTGATTTTTGGATATGCTATGATTAAACGTATCCCAGAGTGCATGACGTCCTCGGATAGTGATTTCACGTCGCGCCTCGCATTTAGCATGGATTGGGAAAGCAGTTACAATTAGATCCTGAATTACATTTGAACCCTGGCATATATTTGCAGTCAGAGTATGTGCAGCCCTCAGGGAGACATAGATACATATCATATCCGAAAATTAGGTGAATTGAACAAGTGCATCTATTACCAAACCGGTTCTGCGTGGAAGTCTCGAATTTTGCCGGAAAAGGCAATTCTCACGCTCGTGTCTAATTCCGGGGTGCAGCGCCCTCCGGAATGGAAATACAAATTGAATGCTTCTACTTTCAAGGGCATCAGAAGAGAATCGAGTCCGTAACAGCGGTTCTTGTGAAACCATCAAAATTTGATGAAAAATCGGCCGCGCCCTAAGTTCCGCAAGCAGCTGTAAATGAACAAAGGAATTGGAACTCAATTGGGTGTGTTGAGGGCTTAGCTTCAGAAATCCACCATCTCTGCAACAGCTCTGCCTGGTGCAATTCATCTGTGAATGTCTCTACCTATGTATGGGCATTAACTCCAGAGCCGGGTGGAATGATTGACAAGGGTTAAAGCAGAGTTTTGGTTGAATTCTTCTCTCATTTGAACGGAAGTGTTGACGGGGGAGATCAATCGGGATTGAAGGTTTGTTTGAGATGCAACTTAAATATCAAGAAATACATGCCCTAGATGTTAGTTGAATGCCAAACACCTTTTATAATATTAGACCAATCAACTCTGGTTGAATTTCGCAAAAAAGTAAATGAAAAGAAAATCGCGCATGAGGGGACTCGAACTCATGCGCAAAATTACAATGTTTGGCTCTGTTTGGCCGTGGGAAAGCTACATTTTGGCGGACGCTCTGCACCATTAGGGCACTACAGGACCCACTACCTAAAGTTAGTGGGTATACCGGGACCCCAAATGTATCACCTCGCTTGCTTACGCCACAATATTGCTTTTGGCCAGCCAATCTGTGTGGCGTGCCCTTGTTGGCGAGATCCACGGCTTCCAAGATCTTGGATTCACGATCTTGCTCCGCCGCGGCCTTTTTCTGACCCGCGGAGCCCACTGGCCGAGACATAGTTGGTGTTCGAGGGTTGGGACGGCGAGTGGCACAAAAAAACGCGTTGTTTGTGTGTGTTTCACTTCCACGTGAATGGGCGGATTTTGCCGCCTCGGAAAGATCCCGCCCGTTCTCCACGAATACACCACGAAACCTCGCAGAATTTTGTTCCACTGGGCAGCACACAAGCCGCTCCACTGGTCTGTCACCAGACCTCAGCCTTTCCGGTCATTATTTCTGTCCCAAACCGCGAAAACCCTTAATTGTTTCGCTTCAGGGTGATTTACTGTATTTTTCACCGATTTTTTCACCGAAAAACTGGAATTGCTCAATCAGTGTTAATTTTCACCTTACTTCTCGATTTTCTCCACCGGGTGTACTTCAGACTTCGCTTCCTCAATAAGTGCTGGACCCAGTAAGACCCATTGACTCTCAATTCAATTGTTTTGGAAGCTCCTGAGAGCCATGTACCACGGTATGATGCTCTGTAGACGCACAGATTTGAAGCTGATGAAGCTGACTTTGCGCATTTCTGCAAACTTGAATGAGTGCTCAAAACTCGAACAATTGAGTATTAACACACCACCACCATTATCCGCACGGCTCATCACTGGAGCGTGACTCGGAACCAATGCTTCCTCAGAAACTGCAGCCATGTTAGATTCCGAATCGTCATTGAAATCATCGGAATCGCGATATCTTCTAGGCCCGGCATTTCAGGGTCGTCCAGTTCTCTGCATGATTGGGAGCTGGTCATAATCAATTAATTGCTGAGAGGATACAAAGAAACAGTAGACTGACCCCATGGTTTTAGGATGTCTGGCAAGAAAGAAGGTAGTTGCTCGTGTTTAGTCACCTCTGGTCTACATCGCCAGAAGATGGGGGCCCCCGTGAAAATCCCCCAAAATATTCCGTAGTATTCTTGGCTCGTTGCCAGAGGTTTCTATATGCGATGGTGCAAACGAACATGCCACTTGAATCTTTCATTCAAGAGTCAGCACAACAACAGGATGAGATGATGTCTTAATTTCTTCACACATGCGGGCGTCCACTAGTGATATATTTAACTCAGAATAAATGTGTTGCAATGCCTCTACCAGTTTAAGTATTTTTCTAGAGCTCAGACACACTCTTGCATGTGGTAGAGTGCGGGTGAATATTATTGAGGGAAGTACCCGGGAAATAAGAAGGCAACCAGTGTACTTGTCCCTTGCTACTGAATTTAACGACAGGATAGATATTAAGTAGCTCTAATCCCGCTTGGATGCGCTCTATGTGTCCCTACAGAGAGTTGCCGATCATTTGGAACACTATGATAATTGTTGACTATTTGTTCCCCCACACAGTGTGGTATTCGAGCTTCAGTTCAGGATAGTTAGATCTGAGTGATACTGCCAATGCGACCAGGAAATTGGATGTAACGGGCGTCTGAAATTTGATAATCGACTACAGTTTACACAACACCGGCAAGTAACAGAAACACGTGGTATTAAGACTTATCTGAAAGGACTTTGAGGGAGAAGATGGTTCATTTTAGAGGATTACACGTTATTATGTCACTTCGAGATATCTACGATCCGTGTTTAGAGTCAAAGAGCGCGACGAAAGTTCACGCGTGTGGTCACGTGCTATCCCGATCAAATATTGATGAGCGTTGAGTCCAGATTGAGGCAAACACTCTCCAGCCTTCCGGGAGCTTCAGTATGGTGCTAAACTGTGCAGCCACTAGCTAACCTAGAAACGATAGTCTGACCGGAGAAACGGTGCAGGTGAATAAAATAAAAAGGGTTGCAAAATAAAAAGAACAAGCCGACATAAAGAGAATAAAATGTGCTGCTCGGGCGAATCGAACCTGCACGAAGAGGCTCCTCATCGCCGACCTTGAACAGAATCGGGGGCGTCAAACCTCTACACTTCAAGACCATTTGTGGTTCCTCATTTACACGCGCCATAGAGCCGTACTGAGCTACACCATGTAAGCAACCATGACTACACTCGTCACGGAGTGCCAGGACCCCCGCTCACCGCAAGATGGCATCAACAATTGACCAAAATTGTGATGCAATCATCAGAACAGACCTTGACCCTGTGGGGTAACCGTAGCCGGGTGCCTAAAATAGGCCAAACGCGGTTTCATAGGGTTTCATCAGCGGCACGCACATCACATCAGTGATCCTCGCGGGCGCGGCGGCTGTGCAAGCTTGGTGGCGATATAACAGGATATAACATGATCCCATTCACGGGAAGCACATCGTCCTTTCTTCTTCTCTCCCGCTTTCTTTGGTTCCACTTCTAGTCTCTCTTTGACCACCTATTCTACTCTCTTTTCGCCGGTCGATTCCCACTGCTCCCGCGCCCTAATACCAACTCTAGCCAGTCTACATTTATACATAACGCCAAAGACAATGAAGTCCACCGCCGCATGCGCATTTGCCCTCGTCGCGCTCGCCTCGAGCGCCGCCGCCGCACCGCTGAGCCAGCAGAAATGGAAGCGCGCAGGCCCCGGGAAGCGCGGGCTTGTGTGGCCGTTCTACAACGGCCCCCTCGACCCCGCCAAGCTCAACGACGGCCAGGGCTCCGTTAACCTCATGTGCGTCTCCCATCTCGCTTCCTCGCCCGCATCCTAATAGCGACCGCAGTTACGACTACGAGACCTTCCTGCCGCCGTCCTCAAACGGCAACGGCGGGCTCAACTTCATCGGCATGCAGCGCTGCCTCGACTGCGACTCATCGCCCATCGCGGAGCTCGCCTCGCGCCAGCAGCAGCTCGGCTTCTCCACGCTCTTCACCTTGAACGAGCCGGACATCAACAACATCACGCCCCCACAGGCGGCCGACTGGTACAAGCAGAATATCAACCCCATCGCGATCAAGAAGGCGCTGCCTGCGGTCACGGCGTCGCAGAACCCCGGCCAGGGCCTCGACTGGCTGCAGCAGATGCTCGACGCGTGCGCGGGGCAGTGCTTCTTCGACTATATCAACCTGGTGCGTCCCGTCCTTTTACACACCCCGATGGTTCTTATTCGTGAACGCAGCACCACTACGGCGCGTCGTTCGACCAGTTCAAGGCGCACGTCGAGGACGCGCACACGCGTTTCCCCGACAAGCAGATTGTGATCACCGAGTTCGCGCTCCAGGCGCCCGCCACCCAGGACGACCAGGTCGCCTACTACAAACAAGCCTTCGCGTTCCTGGATGCCTCGCCCTTCGTGGAGATGTACTTCCCCTTCCTCGCGTCGACGCCGTCACTCTTCACCGCGAACGACGCGAACGGCGCCAAGTTCGTCGGCACGGGGTCGACGCTGTTCAACGACGACGGCAGCCCGAGCGCGGTCGGCGCGTTGATGAGCCAGGCGTTCTGAGCGGCTGTGCGCGTCTGTAGGTTAGGGAGTGCAATTCAATTATTTTTTCAGTCGCGAGAAGATGGGACGCTGTAGTTCACGCGCTGGATACGATGTGTGATAAAGCTAGTAATCCACCACCTGTGGAGGCCTGATAGCGTGTGGACGCCCCTACCTTCCACCAAAAAGTCGTGGAGCCCCCGTTCGACTCGGGGTCAGGTTATTCGACGCTGGGATGAGACCAATTTTTGCGCCGGAGCCGGAAATATATCTTATCGGATTGTGGGATGGTATAATTCGTGCTTAGGAAGACCTGATGGCGTTGGACGCCTCCGCCTTCCATGGAGAAACTCCGTTGTGTCGGAGTAAGCAGAGCCCCCATTCGACTCGGGATCAGGTCATTCGTTGGGTGTCCAGTTTTATTGGACCAGAGCTGTAATGCGGGGGTTTTTTTTGACGATCGTGAATCCGCTGTGCAATTTAGCGGTACAGCTGGACCTGATAACGTTGGACACCTCTGCCTCCATGTCATTACTTGTCTTATAAGAGTAAGCAGAGTCCCTGCTCAACCTCCGCTCGACTCGGGATCAGGCCATTGAGAGAGCAAGTAATAGACTTTTTGCACTGGAGTCGCAATGCAGTAGTCGACCACGGTAGACATGCTGTGCAAGGTAGAAGATCAATTCAGGATGACGCCAGACACCTTTGGATTACATTGCTATAAAGGTCATAAGTTAGCAGGCTTCCCGTTCGACCCAGGAACAGGTCATTTCCAGGATGTGCGCGATGCATTTTTGGACTAGAGCTCAATCCTCTGTGCGATGTCAGAGTTTATTTCAACTCTGTAAAGATCCGATGGCGTATGAACGCCTCTGCCTTTCATTGAATTATTCGCTGTGCGATGTAGCTCATGAGTTCAAGCCCAGAGAGACCTGATGGTGTATGAACATTGGACACCTCTGCCTTCCGAGGGATAAGGGTAAGCGGGGTCCCGTTCGACTCAGGCCATAGATTGGATCGACGAAAAATTTTGGACGACTGTCCCTCGCACAGCTTGGCTTGAATTCGTATTCGGAACCTGCCGATCAACAATCTTATCGCAGGATAACTTTGCGTTCGGGATGGTTTGGGTCTGACAAATTCTTGGAGTTCTAGCCGCGAGCTGGACTCACTGCGGAATTCAATGTGCTGTACTAACTAGTTCGGGGTCCACAAGATTTCGATTCAATCTACTGCTCAGTTGGCCCACATATAAAATAGTAAATTCATTTCTCTGTGGTTTTACAACACGCCGCTGCGGAAAAAACTACAATAGATAATCAAGGAGGAATATAACAACTCACGAATAAAGTATAAGGGCATATTGACACACTTGCAGACATAGTGGAGAGACAGTTGAAGTCTCCAGCACCCAATTTGGCATGACTCAGCAACCAGCCACAACCAACTCCTTTTTCGTGGCACTCTTCGCGTCGGTCTCATGTGTCTGTGACTCCAGTGCGTGGTGACTGAGTTGAGGAGGTTTGATCATCCCCAAACTCTTTCAATGGTTCTGTGGCTTCTGCTGCCAACACTTGCTGCGCTGGAAAGATGGTACTGGTAATGGAATCGATTGATTGCGGGCCTTCAATGCCAGAAACCTGCGGAGGGATGCTGGTACGGACCAGGTTCGCCAGCTTGGTGTCGATAGCAGCAGTATCGTTGGCCCGAGAGGACCGAATGAAGAGTGGACGGGCAGCCTCCCACATATCTTTTCCCTTGTGTGTGTCTCCACGCCGCAGAAATATGTCACCTATGCGCGACATACAATCTGCTCGGTGCCGATGGACATCCATCTCGGTTGAGCCGTCTAGGACAGCTTGAAAGATGCTCAGAGCCGTGTGCTCGTCACCTTGGGAAATGAGGGTATCTCCGAGATATCGAAGAGCCTGGTAAGTGTGACTCAAACTCTTTGTCTTCCTTGCCCAGGCAAGATATGTCGCCACCCAGCGACATGTCTCATTCAGACCACACATCTCATTGGATAATTCTACCAGGTTCTGCAAAACCAGAGAAGCAGTGTAGGTGTGGGCCTTTGTGTTTCCAACTTTAAGCAAATTCTTCAATGCTGTGTATGCCTCAACCCTTTCCCCACTGCGAATAGCGAGTTCGCACCGGTTCAGGGTACATTTTTTTCGTTTGATCGGTCCATCCAAGAGTTTTTGATAATTCCTCTGCCGCAGTTAGATTTTCGATGATCACCGTATCATCAGCCCCAGTTATTATGTCAATCTGTGCCAATTCCTGCAAAGCATTCGCGTGGTAGTAGGGGGATCGATATGGGCCGGTCATTTGCATCATGTGGTTCTTGAGCTGGGGGGCCTCTGCGTACTCCGACTTTTCAAAGTGAATGTCTGCCTTTCGGTCTAGGCATTGGAGCTCTTGATCCGAGCTCTGCAGTCCGCTCTGGACAACCAAATCATGTCCCTTTGCAGCACATTCTTGGGCTCTCGCGAAATTTCCCAAACGGCACCAGGGACGTGCTTCCTCTCCCACACTCCAACACTCCTCTCTGAGCATGCCGGCTAGTCGTGCAAGCCTCTGTGCTTCTTGAGAATGTAAGATACTCTGTGGATACATTCCAAGTGTGACTTCAATGCTTGCTATCTCATGAAGGGCTCGAAGTTGACCCCGAGGACCGATTATGTTTGTCAAGTCCATGGCAAGCTTGCTGAACTCGAGGGCCTCTTGGGGCTTCCCAAGTCTCCGTTTATATATTGAGATCGTGATATAAACTGTGGCTATGGTACGGAAGTTCAGTTTTCGGTCTTGGCCAGCATCAAAGACATACCTTGAGCTTCATAATGACGAGTTTCAGCAAAATATTGGATGCCGTGACTTGCCAGTCTAAGTGCTTCCACATCCTCTGAAGTAATCAAGTGGGTTGCTGATGCAATGCAATACCTCATATAAATCCACTTCAATCCATGGTCCTGGCTTGAATCAATGATGCCAGGTAGAAGTTGAATCAGCGGAGCCTCTCCTTTCAGCATGACCTGTCAAATGTCGCTGAGGATGAGGATCCCGTAACCTATGTCAGTGTGAACAGCGTCTCTTGTCAGCTCGTTGAGGAAGAGGCTTTGGATGTTTGCAAGATGCGAGGTGAGCTGGGGGAGTGGGTCGTGCGTTGACAAGGCATGGTAAGAATCAGAAACTTTGAGAAGCCCTTGGAAATGGATCAGCAGTAGGCCTGTGAGATCATTAGATGCTGGATGAGCCCCGCGGATATAGTCCCGGATCGGTGGCAAGGCTTTCAACCGTCCATTAACTAGGAATGCGAGCGAAGTTTGGAGTAATGATGATTTGCATCGTGGGACCTCTAGAATAGGAACTTTGATGGAAATGAGCTCTGCTTCTGTGATTCTCTCAGGAAGGAGGGAGAGAAGACTGAGGAGATCCAGTGCATGCGGGGTTGATTTGAAGCGTGGACTTGTGAGCGACATGGCTATTGATATCCCCAGGTTGGATCTCTTGTCATACCCCTCTGAAAGAAGGGCCATATTTTCGGATCTCCAACGAGAGGCAGCTCCGAGGTAGCCTTCAAACGAAGCCACCCTGGCCATCAAAACAACTGCTAGTGGAAGGTTCCCGGTCAGCTCGATGAGCTCTGCCAGGGTGGCCTCCTCGCTCGCCAGTGGTTCATCGGCAATATCAATGAAAGTTTAACGTGATGCCAGGGTCGAAAGTGGTTCTAGTGGGGGCAGAAATGGGCACGTCCATTTCACTTTTCCAGGCCGCTGAGCACCACGCATTGTTATCTGATCACAATTTAGGCCATGTTTGGGATAAAATCAGCTCTCACGTACAACGAGTGTCAAGTGCGGAACATCCGCCAGCAGTGATAGGAATTCTTCGACTTCTCCACGGGACGCATGTGGCTCCCACGGTGTTTCCATGTTGTCAAGCACCAAAATTGCTGCGCCACCTGTGTGGAAATAAGATAGACGTCAGTCACTCCCTACAAGCGTCCACGTGATCAAAGTGTGACAACGATAAGGCGTCGGCCACAAAACATTGGGCCACAAAGTAAAGCCTGGAAATGATCCATTTGGATGGTTAAAAGAGATCCTCGGTCTCAGAATCTGAAAATGTTTATTATTGATGGAGCCTTATCAGATTTTTTTAACCCATTTTTTAAAAAACACAGAAATGGTTGTTTCGGCGATTGGGCACCTTTTGGGATTTTCTTCGCCAGAAATTTGCCGCTTATGTAAGGTTCCCACGCACCATATCGGGTAATGGCGCCTACAACACACCTGGCGGTGACACCCGTGTAGGCTCATCAATGCACGGAGGGTCGGTCTGGTTGTGTCCGACGGGTTTCTAAAATTCACACTGTGACTTCCTCAAGTCCAAAAATTGGTTATTTTTATCCGAAAAAAAAAACTCCTCAGAAACATCGAAAACATGCGAAAAAACGTAGGTTGTGTTTTGACCCTCGAGATTTTGCCATCACACGTCACGCGTGACACATCACGTGAACGCTCGTAGGGAGTGACTGACGCCTATCTTACTGAAAGATCATTTTCGAGAGCTGCCTAGACTGCTCCAGTCCCAGATGTGATCCGATGACAGAAATCAACTCGGGGCCTGTGGTTGCCGATTCACAAGAGATAAAATGTTGGCGGGTGTATTTCTCTTCAACAGCAGGATGGTGAAGCGCGGCGAGGGCTAGTGATGTCTTGCCAGGATTGCCACCCGCACTCCGCCTTTGATGAGGGTGGCTACGATTTCCTCCACCTCATGCTCTCTGCCATGAAATATTTGTGGAAGAGCGGCCACCAACGAGTAAGCACCCGAGCTATAATTCGAAGTGAATTGAGGCACACGGAAGAACTGTCTTGTCTTGCCTGCTGTTGGTCTTAGAAAAACTTTGACCTTGCCAGTCAATGCCTTCAGCACAGAACTAAGGCTTCATCCGTGAACGTACATCAGACACTGAATCAGAATATTATCGGCGACTGGCTAGAGGGCCACCTTGAGGGTTTTAGTGTCACAGGGACCGCTAAATTGGAAGACCGCGGCTTGTGTGTACAGAGGGTGTAGTCTGGCATCGTACGAATCGATTGAGGTTGGTGGCCCTCAATTCGGTGAAGTTTTGATGGCTCAGCGAATATTTTGCGCCGGCATGTCCAAAAACGGCAAAAACGGCTTAGTGGGCCGGGTGCCGGAACTTTTCTAGTCAGCCACAATTGACGTCGCCCTGCGTTCCTCGCACAAGGGCAAACGCAAAGGAGTTGTTCAACACATGAAAGGGGCAACAATGATGTACAGGACTAATCATTACTGGCCTCTAGCCTGGTTTGAGTCAAGAACTTGGTTTTGAGTCCGGATAGCAAAAGCCGAGCGGCCACACCAGCTACGTGTGGCCGCACGGCGGCCAATATGCCACATAATGACATTGGAAGAGGGTAAAACTCATATTTAATGGAAAACAACATAATGAGATGGATTAGGGGATATGGATTGTGATCGTTGTAGGTCAAAATCCACCCATCCAAAAGGGTGCCGCCGCGCAACACCAAAATGAGATGCAGATCTAAAGTCAGCTGGTGTGATCATCAGGGGATCTATGTGAACGTACATGAACCACCACTTCCTCGGTCAGGGGCGTCCATCTCCCCAGAAAAACTCGAAGTGTCGGGCTTGCGTAAACCGGCGTTTGGACACTGTACGCCACAACGACAGATGAACAGAGTCTGAGAAAAGGTAGCTTCCCCATTAATGGACTGCACTCACTATGGAGATTGCATAGACCGAATCTCGGAAGGTTAACGCCACCATAGCATCCAATAATCGATTGGCGAGTGCGTAGCCTTCGGGAACATGCCAACTTGAAACTTGAGGGTATTAATACCAGAGAAGAGCAGGTCCAGCGGTAGAAATGCATCCAGGATGTAGCCAGACAACCTACGAACAGATCGAGCACCGGAAGTCGTAGAGAGACAAAGATTTCGTGGAGATACAAGCTGTTTCTCACAAGCGATGCCGTGCGGGAATAAGAAAACACGTGTTCGGCATCCCGCACCGGTGATCAAGCCGGCACAGCTTGTGATCAACTCCATCAAATTGGCCCAAATTTTGTTTCCGAGGGCGTCCCTACATCCCTTCCAACTTACAGGTAAGACATTGTAAGAAACATTTACTCATGGCCTTTGAGGGTCAAAGTGGCCCACTAACTAGTCCGGCCCACTTTCCGGGAAGGCCCCTGCGAGTATTTTCTGCTGCGACATGTCATGAACGCGATTGTGGAGAAGGCACATGTCTGCACGTCTCTCGAGAATCTCAAGGTCATCTCGGTCGGCTGGGATTATCCAGACACGCATGGGGAGCAGCTTTTCAAGTTTCTTTCGGCTGTGCTCACTGGGTTTAACCAGATTTTTCAAGATCGCGCACGGGGTGCTGAACCATCCTCCGACTCGGATGCTGACGACGGAAGTGCGACGGCTAGTATCCACATCCTACAGGGCTACGCAACGGTTGCCGTGCTCAAATCCTTTTGCCGGGAGCTCGGCCTGTCTCACAGTAGAGTCAAATCAACTCTCGTCGATCGACTTGTCGAGAGCTATATTTCGTAGGGTTTTACTTCTTCAACACATTGATCCTTGCTGAATTTTGAGCAAGAACTCCAAACCTTTCCCGACAAAGACGAGCGCAAAGCAAGTCTCATGGTCATGGACGAGCCAACGGTACTCGGGGACAAGACCAACCAACAGAGCGGACCAACGCCACCCTCGTCTCCAAAAAAGAAAAAGAAGAGAAAGCGCGGGAACCAGAATGCAAATTGATATAGTACTAATACTACATTCACCTGTTTATATTACGCCGACGGTATTCCAGTCATGAGCTCACCCACATCCATCACACCCTCAATGAACGTAGTCGGGCATGCGGGAACAGGAGTTTCAAGCCCTAAGAACATGTAGCTGGGCCAGTATCATTGAATATGAGACGGATATTCCAAGTCTGCATAGCACCGAAATAAATTCCCGATTGGCATTGCATGTGAACGCGAAAATGCCAATGAGGATTGGGAACATGATCGCAAAACGGTTTCGGAACGCCAGGAGCACTAAAATGGAAGCGGTAACTGCCTGCGAGGAACATCAGAAAGACGTTGACATTGGCTGGATAAAAACCACATACAAGGGTCCCGACGGCCGATCGGGTCAATAAACATCTTGGGAGCGGACGGCTCCTCGGTGCTTTCTGTATCGTTTGGAGGTGGATCTGGATCATCTTCCCCGTCATCCGAGTCGACAACCGGAACTGTGGCAGAATTTGGGGGAGATTGAGGAGCGGGAGCAGCTGCAGACTCGGGCGCGAAGGGAAGATTGTCGGTTACGGTGCCGGGATCAGGTGCAACTGCGGGAGGCTCGGCGGACTCCTCAACAAGCACCACAGCCTTAGCATCAAGTTTTTTTGCGGGCAGTGCGATTGACTGCAATCGTTAGGAAGAGCGTGAAGATAACAGATCCGTTGAGAGCGATTGCCTCCTGATTCTGTGCCATACACCAGCGTAAGAGTCCATCCAAAGTCAACGGGGCGTCCGTTGGGTGATGAAGGAATCTGTGAGAGGGACGGAGGAGTGCCTTTGTCTCCATCTCGAACCTCTCAATCATCCGTGGCAGTGCCCAATTTACCATCGCATTATGGGCGGTATTTGGAGAGCGAACTGGGATGATGACGGCTGCCCGAATGGATGGAGGGAGCGCGTAGCGCGGGAGTACGAAATTCGGCTCGAGAGGAACCCAGTTAATATATTCCTGAGACTTTCTGTGTCGGAAGATCAAGTCGACGATGGCTATGGGATGGTTGGAGGGCGAGTGCTCCTTGGCCTGCAGAAAGGAAGCGAGAGTGTGGTAGACAGAGGGATGTTTGTTGTATCGGACATCATTTCGAAATGCCTCAAACAAAAAGGAGCCCAGTGTCGGGAATCCTACTTTCTTGAGAGCGCGCAGAACTATGAGAATGCGGTCCTCGGTCTTGACCTCCAGCGACTGGGGCCAAGTAAATTGTCTGCGCTGGCGGCCTCCGATCTCTGTCCCTGCAATTATCCCGTCAAAAAGATTGGAGCCAAAATCTAGAGCTAGCTCTATCCGAGGATCGAGATCCGTCTGTGAGCCGGCTTCGGCCATTTTTCGGGGGGTCTCGGGGGAGATAGGAGCCATGGGTGAGTTCGGAGGGTAGGCATAATAATAAAATGGGTGTGATGCCGACCCAGTAGGCGTCAATTTTCAATGCCGACAGGTTGTGGTGTGTATGGGGACGGGACAAGAGTGTACTGTGCCTGAATAGGAGTCATCGGTGGAGCTGATCGGAGATTGAGAGCGCCTGATTTTATTCACAATGTCTCAAATTTACAGTACAGAAAGCGATACAAGTATCGCTCACACGAAGAAGCCGACACATTTATTCCGAGATCTACGGAGGATCCGGGGGACACATCCATCCTCTTCTCGCGCCAACACCCAAGACTTTTTCGGTCTTACACTCCAGTGGCATCCGCCTCCGGTCGTACCCCTCGATCCTCGCCTTACCTTCCAGCCTCTTCCGTGGTCACCCCTTCGTCGTCCAGTTTCTCGACGTTATTCACGCTGATATATTGCCTACGCAGTCCCGTAGCGCGAATGCCCCAACCCGGCGCGTCGCCCACCCATACTTCCTCACATGCATTATTCTCAACTTTCAAGTTCAATTGATTGTGAGTAAGCCTTGCTGCGCGCAATTTGACTCCTATTTCATTAAATGCAAAACAGCAGAAATCAAGATCCTGCGGTGGACCGCTTCTCATCCGAAAAAACTCGCTATGGCGGCGATGGGGCGGGAGTTGTCAATGACAGTGCCGACGTATCTGGATCAGAACAGCGCCGCGTCTCCATCGCCCTCATTTCCCGAAATCGCGAACAGATAAGCTGACGAGTGCACCACGCGGTGGGATCCGTGCCGGATGATGTTTTGCACCCGTATTGAGGTCAAGTACAAGGTCTGTAGCTCAGATAATAGACCAAATTTGGCAGTCATGCGACCCTCACCAACGGGAGGCCTATTCAATCGCAGTTTATCCGGGATCACAGATCCGGCCTTGGTTGGTCTATTCTCACCTAATTTGCCGGTGAATATGGTCTCAGGGTGTACTGGGTTCCCGCGGGGACTAACTAAATGACCTCAAAGAGTTAGTTGGCTTTGCGAAACAATGTACCATCGGGATGCCAAACGCGGCAGCTCATATTTGAAACCAGCGGGAGAACCAGCGGGAGAACCAACGGGAGAACGAAGGCTCTCAAGGCGGAAGCAGTATCAAGGAAGTTGATTAATGAAAGATACCACCAAGCAGCACCAGTACATACATGTACCTACGATCCGAGTCGGGTCCACTCGTTCTCACCATGTTTACATTGAAAGAGCGGAATCGCGAGTTCCCCGCGCAAATTCGCAAGGAGCCAGGAAATCAGACGTGCAAGAGGGCCGCTTGCCGAAATGCGTGATTGGGATTCAGGAAAACTGAGTCTAATAATGATCAAACGTTCTCTAGCCCAGTAATTGAACATCTCGGCGGGATTGAGCCTCCGGAGCCTGGATTGAGCTAGGGATTTGAACTGGACAGCAATAGCCTCTGTCATTTTGGGGATGGTAGACGATGGCGTGGTGGCAGCGGGCGCGTCATCCGGGGCGATAGTCGCTTCGAGCGCCGTGATGGTGAGCGCCGGTTTTTTGTTGACCTTCCAAAGATCTTTGATCCCGTCGTTGAGGATATCTCGGTCGGCGTAGAGGGATTTTAACTGGGCAGCAATAGCCTCTGTCATTTTGGTGATCGTAGACGATGGCGTGGTGGCAGCGGGCGCGTCCTCCAGGGCGATAGCCGCTTCGGGCGCCGTGATGGTGAACGCCGGTTTTTTGTTGACCTTCCAAAGATCTTTGATCCCGTCGTTGAGGATATCTCGGTCGGCGTAGAGGGATTTTAACTGGGCAGCAATAGCCTCTGTCATTTTGGTGATCGTAGACGATGGCGTGATGGCAGCGGGCGCGTCTTCCAGGGCGTCAACACGGTCCTATAAATCTTGCAAATGCTCCGCGTGATCTTTGGCGGCAGCCATGACGCGGGCGACCGCCTGATCCGTAACATCGAGGCACTCCTCGACGGTGTCTCTCTCGTCGACCCCGGAGACGGGTGGGTGGAGTCGTCCTCCTCCTCGTCCCCGGTGGGCGGGGCATAGTGGGTTGGCCGGGACGACGTCCCGGCCACCAGCAGGATTAAACTCCGCACCCAAATTGATCGCACAACATCGGCCAGCTTCGGAGGTTCGAAGCGTTGCGGCTGCTCATCTTTCCTGCCGCTTCGCTTCTCGACGTTGGGCCCTCGAGCCGGAAGTGATCGAACGTCGAGATTCTGGGGGCCCCCGAACGACTTCCTCCAGGGGGATATTGAGTACTCCGGGCACGGGTGACAGAGCGCGTCGTCGAGGAAGACCCGAAAGTAGCGGAGATCTCCTTCCGCAGCTCGCCATTAAGCGGTGTCGGGTTAACTGCCGTCGCGAAGGTGGGGGATTCGGGCGGCTCGCCAGGAGCCCTGCCGTTTTCGGATTCGAGAGTCATTGCAACCGACCCGCGTGTGCACCGCACCTCGGTCCACGGTCGGGAGATGGCACCTTCAACCACAGTCAGCTGGTTGGCTGAAAGGAGGATTGAATCTGAATCTGAATTGTGTTCCTCGTGCTTCCCACCGTGCAGTTTGTGTTGGCCTGGACAATATAAAAGAAGAAGAGAAGATGAGAAGATTCACTCAAGTCCCACAACCCTCCCGAACTTACAATCAACTCATTATGAAATTCACCCCCTCCTTCGTCCTCTTGGCTCTCGCTGCCATTGCCTGTGCAGGCCCAGCACGTACGTCCATTTGAGCTCCTTTTTTCATCCTCCCCATTGAATGATGTCCAACAGCGGGCCGCGGCGGTTACAACGGGATTGAGAACCCTGAAGCGCGCGGCCGCGGCGGGTACAACGGGATTGAGAACCCTGAGGCGCGCGGCCGCGGCGGGTACAACGGGATTGAGAACCCTGAAGCGCGCGGCCGCGGTGGGTACAATGGGATAGATGACCCATCTACCTAGGTCCCGCGCACCCATCAAGTCCAGTACGCCTTATCGTGGACTCCCCAAAGCACAAGCTGATGTTCGACATCGACAGGAAATCGGTCTATCGTTACCATATTATACATCTGTTCGGTTCCTGTTCGAACGATTTGTGCGAATCGATATTCATGAGGCTTATCATTCAATCCCCTCCGGTCATTCGCAGCTGGCATTACGAATATTATCTGATGACGGAGATGCGTTTCCATAATCCCCGTGCCGAGCCTGGAATCCTGGTCGAGTTCCAACAGATATGCGATCTGATTGACGACCTTGAGAAATTCTGCCCGCAACGGGTGGTGTAAGATCAGATGTTGTGTGTCCGTCCTCTATGATTAATCTCATCATGACGGGCCAACGCTTAAAGAAAGGGTCTAATTTCTGTGTGGGACCGAAATCCTTGAATGAGTCCTCCCGGGGTTGTATCCATCATCACGCATTCCTCGGACCGACAGTGTTAATCCACTGATTGATACTATACATACGAGCTGCGACTAAGACACAGTTAAACTTGGATCCGAAGTGGGCTGGGTAAAAGTGCCGCGCCTGCCGCGGCATTGCCGCGCATTGACGCGGCGGTGGCTGTGTTATTGCCGCGGCGGTGCCGCGCACCGTTCAACTCAGTCCACACCGCTTCCCTGGCCCCGATTAGTGTTTGCGGAAGGTTTAGTCACTGAAATACATCGTTTAAACACAAAAACCCACAGCTGAAAATTTCTTAGTCGGGCTTAGTCGGAGCCAAGTCGGACCTAACCAAGGCCTTGTTCCACGTATTTCTCGCAGAGACGGGCCACTGAAAGGAAAATCTTTCAATCCAGACTCATTCAGTGTTAAATTTACAGTACACACATCAGTGATTATTTCTTGGGGCGTCGTTTACCAACGAGTAACAGATTCGGGTACTCTGATTTCTATGAATCATTTGCACCTCGCTCACTTTGCTCCAGACCTATACATATAAGGAACCACATTTCAGGCAACAATAGTTCCAAGGTCTCAAATCTCAGTCTCGTGCAGTTGAACGATGTTTCCTCGTCTACCTCCAGCATCCAAGATCTCTGTGCACTGCTCGACTATTATGAGACAGTGTGGGAACTCAAGTGCACCCCATCACGGTTTTCCCAGGATTCTACTCAAATCCGCGGTTTACGGAAGGTTCAATGCATCCGTTGGAATAAAAAATGTTCCCCTCGAGGAATTGATGACCAGCCCTCAGCCAACTGCAGCAATCACCATGGACAGTTTGGCGAGTCGCCCGGCGAGGTATACGGCGTATGCCAGGCCAGGCCAACAGCTCGACGTGTGGCACAGTCGCGGACTGCCACGGACGTGGACCCGCCTTCACGCTCGACGCGTTCGAACTTGATGATTGCGAAGGTGCAGGTCAACGCCGCCAAGACGATCCTTGGGTCAAGCCTCGCAAGCGTGCATGTTTATCTCACTATGTACGTTCACGGCGTTATTTCGGCGCTTTGCATACTGGGCGTGACTCTTGAACAAGTTCATTGATGAGATGGCGAAACCGTGGAGTTGTAGAATGAGTGGCAGAGGCCGCGAGAGAATCTCTGCCGGCTCATGCCAAGCAACCAAAGAAGCGACGTGTAACGAGCACAGTCTAAGTGAGTCTAACTTGGGGCCGAAAACTTGAGTGACGCAGACTGCACTCTTGTGTCAAAATCCCTCTGCCCATGTATTCCCGGATTTACAATCGATAGTCCGGTTACGGATCCAGCGATCTTCGCCTCCGCAAGCCTTTTCCACCGAGTCTAGTCCGCACCATCCCTGCCGCACGTAGATTCGCGTCTCCAGCTCCGGGTGGCTGCGATACATCCAAATCGCAGGCAAGATCCCGGTTCCATCGATCGGGAGGTCTGTGGTAATCTTGGCGGTGCTGTGGAATATGGAAACGGGCCGAGAGATAAGGAGGAATGCGATGGAGGATGCGAGGTCGGCACCGATCTGATATTATGTGTGAATGCTGCAAAGTCTACGTATAACATAAGAGGAGTACATACCGCGATGATGTTCAACTACAATAGGTAGGGCAGTTGGGACTGTGAACTTGAGGGAAGTATTGAACATAAGATAGGCGTCACCCCGATCCGGCACGTGCTTATATAATCAAAAACATTACGTCACAAAAATCCTTTCTCCTCCTTCCACAACAACATTTCTACAATTCTAAGACCACCAAACTGTAGCTATTATGCATATCTATGATTCAATGTAGGGGATTTGGCTAATATTCTCATCTCACAAAGTTATAAGGTGATCTTTTCAGAAAAGGCAACCTATCTTCAAAAGTTTCCAAACAGCTTTTCAGCGCGTTTGGGACGATGTTGCGAAAAATATCTCGAAGATTTGGCGGATGATGTAATCATTCACGTGATCGGCCCGCAGCTTCCGACGTCCCGCGCTACACTCAAATAGTGTGCATAGCACAATTAAGTGGTGTTTCTGCCTATGTGCTGTGTTGAAATATATTTCTGTTGAGCCCTTACCGCATACAATGGGTTTCAAACCTATAATGGGAAGTATAGTATTGGTCCTGATACAATAGCCTGGGTATAGCTGTTCTCGACATTTAAATTGAGAAAATGAAACATATGTGTTGGTATTTGGCTCTTCCTGGTGTTAATATAGCTTTAGCAGCCCATTTAGACAGATCATTAGATTTTTTTTCCCGGCTTCCCAAGCCCACATTTACACTTGAAATTTTTTCAACCCTCGAGATTTGGGAGGTGGCTGTGTTGTGGCTGTGGCTTACATAAGGGTGCTGGATCCGAGTGACGCCCATCTTACGTACATCGAGGTAAACTCGTTGTTCAGCCTGTGGACCACGCGAGTATAATAAATCCCCCCCCCCCCCCTCGAGGACTAAGCGCTATTGACCCAGCATGTTTTCACAGTCACGTGCGATACTACCTTTTCAGGTAATTGCTTATGTCAGAATTCCATCTACGCGACTGAATCCAACTTTTATGATGAATATCTTTACGCGGGGGCAGATCTCCCCCCCCCCCCCCCCCCCCCCACCCCCCCCTCTTTTCTCTCGCCTCTGAGCCCGCTGCGCGGCGCTTTCTCGCTGGTGCGGAGCCTGTTTTCTTTTCTTATCTTCTCTCTTTTTCATTATTATGAGCTTAATATGTGTCCCGTAGTGGACATCTTGCGCGGACCCCCCTTGAGCTCGCCGCTGGGCCCACTGCGCGGAGCTTGCTCGCCGCGGGGCGCACTGCGTGGAGCAGAAAAAAAGAATAAAAAGTAAGCTTCAAGCGGGATTCGAACCCTGTAAATGAGCAAAACAACTGGTGATAAAGGACGACACATCACAACCGCTAGACGACGCAGCAGACATGTGAGATGCGAGCTATGTATTTACATTGTACAGGGCGGCGACAATCTCACGTGACTGTGAAAACCTGCTGGGTCAATTGCGCTAACTACATCCAGGCGTCCTTGCGTAAATATTTCAGTGACGGTAGCAGTGCCTTGGAGGAGGATGGGAGGGGTTGCAGCTTCACCAATTTGGATCTTGCCGTTTCCACTGGCAGCATCCTCGGAAGAATTGTAGGTTCCGTGCATTGGAGGGATGTGACCAACTAAAACCCAGACATAAGCTCATTTATATGTGCACGGTGCAGACTCGTGCTTACGGGTCCAGAACATTGAGGCAACTACCGCAGACAAGGCGTTCTCGAGATCATGAAGCATCACAGTGCTCGGAATATCATTGTTGGCTGGTCGCAGATTGAGCTTTTGTATGAGGTATCTGAGGAGATGATCAGCACCTCCACCCAAGGAGCATTTCCAACTTACAAATCAGCGAGAGACATATGAAGCCTCTGCTTCGTTCACAAGACGAAAATCTAATTGACCGATCGCATTGTACCAGACTCCCCACTGAAAAGTGTCAAAGGCGTCATGCAGGCAGAGAATAAATGACGAACTGTGTCAATGAATGCATTCCTAGCCGGTGTGACCGCGGGGACTATTGAGCCCTGAATTCCGCTGGAGGGTTGCCAAGTGGACCCTGTTCTGTGTATGTTTGGTGTAACAGGACGCTACACCACCGTTCTATGATCTGGCGTTGATTGCACGTGATGGGGCTGCTGTAAAGTCAACTATATTTTTAACCTGATTTCGAGTTAGATTTGGGCCTGAAACAGTGTTTTTGACACTGCGGGGGCCCAAGAGTTTCTGCTGCATCAAAGATTCTCCAATAGATGTTAGCTGTTTCGGGACCGATGTTTCTAATTTGGGAAGATAAAATATAGAACGGGTTGTGTTCTTGCCCGTGCCCTTCGGGGCGAGCATGCTTCCAGTGAAAATTCGGTTGAGGAACCGACTTATCTGCAAGACCTGGAGGAAGAAGATCCACTATTTTGCAGAGGTAAGTCTGGCATCCAATAAATTGATGTTACTGAGATTCTCGAAGGCAGGGATACTCCAGACCTTACGGCGCAAGAACTGAGTAATTGTCTTTTCGGACCGGACGTCAAAAGCGAATGGCTCCCATACCCAGATAAAGCTGCAAGTTATTTTTCTAATGTACTGTCTTCCTTCCATTCACTGACATCTCGAAACATCAGATGTTTTTGACAGACTTCCTCTTCAGTTCTTCCCGCCTTCGATTTTCCCGTGCATAGGGCAAAGGATCTCGGAGCAACTGTCCCCAGTCACAACAAATTTCGTCAGACCCAAGATATGCTTTTGGCTGAAGTCGGTGACCCGACCAAGCGTCAGGAATCAGGTCGGGGAAATGTCTGGTATCTGAATGAGATCGGTGACTCGATCAAGAAGGCACAGTACACGATTCCTCTGATTGGCATACATTGACCTTTGTTTTTCCACAGGACATGTCAGATCCATTCACTCAGGCTGGCATGACTCTGTACCCGGAGGATGTGGGGGACAAGCTCGGAGAGATTTGGCACGGAGACAAAATGCTTCGTGACATCCCCGATGACCGCTTAACACCAACGATCCGGCATAACGGTGTTATTTATTGTGTCAACGAGCTCGTTCAGTGCTTTGATGGGTCCTGGTTCCTTCCCAAACGTTGGATGACGCGCAGTAATGGAAAGGTCTCACTTGCTTCCGGCTTCAAAGTTGCTGAACTAGATGTATGTGTAACCTCATTTTATCTTGACAGAGGCTAACCGGGATTATCTCTCAGGATGGAAGTCTTCTGGTTCAGGACAGAGTCACGAAGTTGTCGAGGTTTCATCTTTCGAGTCAAATTTCCTCCAGATTCTCGACTGCACTTCTGGGATATATACTTTGCCCGATACTTGATTTTTGTGCCTATTCCCTAGCCTGTACTCATCTTTGAACTTGCTGCGAGTGATAAATTTACTGCAGAAATGCCACATCCGCTTCGTGACAAAGCTGGGTCGCGAATGGTATATTCAATTCCGCTCGCCATCTTCATCGACGACGTATCAGGCAATAAATCCAAACAATGGAGCAAACATTTTTCATGCCACATGTCAAATGGTGCGCTGCCAAGGACGAAACTGGACAATGAATTACATGTTCGTTTCGTTGCACCCTCTCTCTTCGCGTCGCCACTCGAAATTATGCAGAGTGTCCGAAGCTCAATCGAGTATGTTGTTAACTTTAATTAAGACCAGGAAGAAGTAATCACACATTGCCAGGGAGGCGTTTTCTGAACACGTCGTTGCATGGGACTGTGAAGCAAAGGAAGAAGTATTGCTTCGACCATATGGCCTGCTATTTGCGGGAGATAATTCAATGCAGGCCGAGCTTTGCAGCTGCACCGATCTGAACACCAACTTCTTCTGCCAAACCTGTCAGGCTGGCGGAACGCGGGAGTGGAAGCAGTCCAACGAGGGACTTACGGAAGTCTTAAAGGTTCTTAATTTAATGATATCCCCTCCGTCAGTTAACGAGGTTTCAGGCTGGAGACATGCGAAATCCCGGAGAGACATCTGAAGAGACATTTAAACAAATCCTCACGGCTCTCGAGCCAAATATTGCCACGACATTGACAGAGGCCGTCCGCTTGTCAGGTGTCAAGAACGTCTTTGCACAGCCCGTCATCGGCGTTCTTGTCAAGATGGGACAGGATATGCAGAAGGCAAATCCGGAAGGTTCTTGGTACAGTCCGGATGAAATCCAAATGATCTTCACCGAAGAGCTCAAGAAGCGTCAACAGCAAGGCGAAGGCATAACTAATCCACTGTTTGACATGGCTGGTGGGTTGATGACATTCCTGCCTCGACGCCGGTTGAACTCATTTACAGGAATTGACATGCATAAAGACACCCCGACCGAAATCCTGCACACATTCCTGCTCGGCGTGATCAAATATGACTGGGGCCAAACAGTGTGGGTACTCGAGAAGGGCAAAGACTTTCCACTGTTTCAAACATGCCTGAACTCAATCCTCTCCGATGGACTGAATATTCCGAAAGTTCAAGCCGATTACATGTGCCAATACAAAGGCGGGTTGATCGGGAAACATTTCAAGACACTCTCGCAAATCATGGCCTTTGCTGTTGAAGGCCTCGTTCCTCCGGACGTTCTCGAGGCCTGGTTGATCTCCGGACACCTCACAGTTCTTCTATGACACACAGAAATTGAAGATGTTACTTCGTACACAGTAAGATTCATTTACATCTTCGCATATTTCTGTTAATCCCTTCCTCAGGCCGAGCTGGAAGTGTGCATTAACGACTTCATCAATATCACCTGCAAATGCAGCCCGGGCATTCTCATCTACAAACCAAAATCACATTTCCTCCTCCACCTCCCTTTCTTCATTCGGCGTTTCGGGCCTGCAGTCCTATTTTAAACAGAGCACTACGAAGCTTACAATGCTGTTTTCGGGGCCTGTTCAATTTATAGCGATCGCATAACCCCGAGTTGAGACATTCCCTGGAGTTTTGCTGGCATCGACCAATCGTCACCGGCGGCTGGTGGAAGAATTCCCGCAGCCAGAAGTGGACATGTGCAAATCCCCGGGTTGTACACCATATCTTGGACGACCCGGAAATGGCGGCCATGGTGGGATTGCCAACAAAGATTGTTTATGAACCTGGTGAGTTACTCACGAATATTTGCCCGTTGTACACATTAAGGCCGGTCTAGGTGTTATAATCTCATATCTGTACCGGGACCCCGGAGAAGAAGCTCCAGAACACAAATTTCCCTGATTTGAATCGCTCGCTGGACAGTCCAAGTCGGTCAGGGTTGCAACTAGCCCAGTCAAGGTTCATATGACTGCGAGGGGGCTCATCCGCTCAGGTCGTTGATTAAATGGTGGTGCACTCATTTCACATATTACTAATCACTATATATACTTGTTGTTACTACTGTATAAGTAAGTACCAGGTGACGACGTGGGTGGAGGCATCTAGCTTCCACCAACCGTTGACCCTTGGTAATCTATTGAATATAGAGCTAGGACTGGTTTACTCGGGTGTGACTTGTTATAATACCAACTTCACCACCCTTATAGCTGGTGTGTTTTGCCCTACTACCAGAAACTGCAGACCAAGAGAAGATTACCTTCACCACGAGCAATGCTGGTTGTGTATCGAAGTAGTAAACTCCGTGTTGACTCTCGAGACAAAAGCAGCTACAGATCCCAAATTTGAGGCAAATCTACCTATACTGAATTAAATATACTCCTGGACAAAAGCAGCTACGAATGGACACTGGGAAAAGGAACCACACAGGTCTTTTACGGCCGGCTGTGTAGCCATATAATACAGGCCCCTCTTGTTTCTTGCCAGAACCCCGCAGGAATATGCCTACCCACATAGCTGCTGCCAGCAACCAGAGAGAGAGCAGCAGAGGAGAGCATTGTTTCGGATAAATTTTATCAAGCGCCCCAGTCTGGACCGTTCAACCTATTACAAGTCAAAACCGGGGTGTGTCCTGGTAGTAATGTAATGCCACCGGTTTGCCCTTTGCTCATGTCCCTTTGGCTCAGTTGGTTTTATGTCTTCTCCATGGACACTTAAAAACTGGAGGTCATGAGTTCAACCCCGGCTCCTGCCATCTTTGTCACGCCCCAACTACTTTGAGCGCCGATTATTCCCCAGATTAATCCCCGATTGATCTGACCCTGTGCCCGCAGGCACCTTTGATCGGGATTCTGTTATATACTGAGCCGAGAGGGGGAAGAGAAGTCCCGTGGAAGTCCGGAACCGGAAGACGTCCGGAAGCCGGAGCAGGACTGGAGGTGAAATAGTCGGCTATTCTCGCAAGCACCACAACTCAGCAGGGTGTGCGACTGTCTGGGTGTCGAGCCGGGACGAAAATCAGGACAAAACGGAAACGCTCCGCAACATGGGGTTCTAGCCCGATTGGGACTACTCCGGGAGGCCGGACCGGAAGGCCCGGACCGGAGGTAAACCGGAGTGGCGTAGAAACTGTGGGAACGAGGATGTGGGCCGGAGTGGTGTGGGAACCGGAAAGACCGGAAATGGACCGGAAATAAAGTCGAAGTGCGAAAAGGACGTCCAGAGGCTTAAGGGTAACCTCGGAGTCGAGTTGAAGACAAGGATTGAAAGAATAGACTCAGTCCATGAAGGGAAACATGGAACAACGTTAATTTTCCAGATGAAGTACTGGACGTGGCTAAGACAGATATATACTAAAGTCTGTAATTGTAGTCCTAAATGTGGATAAGTAATGTGACCAGTGCGTAAAACAATAAGCCACTATCCAAATGGGGACAGAGAAGTAAAGCAATGTTAAAGACAATAAAGGAACCTCGGATAAACGGATAAACGGGAGAAACACTTAGTAAAGTGTCGTGACATAAATACCCGAAGTTCTGGAGTGTTCCGGTTGGTCCCGGATCGGTCCGTGGGTCCGGATCCGGAGTGTGACTATAGCGTGACCGGAGTGTGACCGGAGCCGGAGTGCACAGATATAACAGATTCATTAATCCCGGTTTCAATCCGGTTCTTCCGTCTCAACGGCCTCGGATTAAGCAATCCTCCTAGGGCTTCTTCGATTTGTCGTGATTGTGCATCGAAAATTGCCATTTGACTGACAAGGGACTGAGAGCATCGGAAAAGCTGGATGGAGGGAATCACGGGCCAAGAGACATCAGTAAGATTTGCCTGAGGGTGAGCCTTGTTTGAATCGACAATAGGAATGGTGCTGTAGAGAAAAATGTGCTGGACGTCATATGTGTAGATATAACCGTTGATCACCAGGCCACTGATTATTCCCCGTTCTAGAATAGCAGCATTAGTGGTCGAGCCTTTATCGGTAGAACGATCCTACGGGTGGGGGGTATCTCATAGCTGGCTGTACCTCCGTCTGTTGTCACGGTCCAATACGGCTCCGAATACGTGATATCAACATCCACATCCGTAGGGTAGCCGCAAGTGATGTTGAAGCCCGTGGGACTGACAGTAACATTGCCTATTCCTGAATTTGGCTCAGGCACATCATACAAAGTACCGTCTTTCAACCCAAGGCTTGTGGCATTCCCGAAAGTTGTTGGAAGGAAATACAGGGACCCGGCCGCATAGTCCTGTTGAAAGTCTATCCTGTGCACTTCAAGTTGTAATCAGTACTTCGGCTCCAACCCCTCTTCACTTACAAATTACCATAGCGTTGCCCTTCATCGGATACATTGTACCATGTAAAGTTATAGCTAGGTAGGCCTCGTGTTGGAACGGGGACGAGCTGGGTGAAGTTGTATGCTTCCAAATAAAAGAGCGCAGGAGTGGAGATATGAAGAACCAAGATATTCCCTAGATATAGGAAGGCAGAGAGGACGCCGATGATGGATGCATTGACTGTCTTCTGACACCACATATGAAGTAGGGCAGATCCGACTCCCGCCCATGCAGCCGCGGTATCATGGGCCGCAGTGAGAGTTTGATCTTTCTGCAGGCTTCGCCTCGTGGAAATTGTTTGGGTGACAAAGACTAAGAGGGCCGAATAAATCTGGGTTCTATTCATGAATTTCGTCCTCAGAATTCGGATGGAATCGAAGTGCGCACGGTTCCGAAAATTTGTGTGATCAAGATGATTAGAAAATTGATGATTTTCTGGTCGTCTATGGGAAAAGTGACTCGATGTTCTAGGTCCTTTGCCCAAATTCCAAGGAGAGTGATATGGAGGGAGACCAAGGCTAAATGTAAAATCAGGGACAGCAGATGAAGAGTCCCTGATGAAGTGAGCCTCGATTTTTTTGGGTCCTGTCAAACAAGTGTCAGTGGCAGGCAGCACAAGAAAAGAGGGATATCAAATATAACAGTACCTTTTCGTGACTTCTCCAGCAAATTGATAGCGGAGTGAAGGAGGGTGTCTGCAGAGTCGTCGTCCCGGACGCAAGTTCCACAGCTATCGCGGTCTAGGCGTGGCTCTTGGGATGGAACAGAATCAAACTGAGAGAAGGGCATAGTCAATTCGGATGCTAAGATTGCAGGCAACGTTCTTTCATCTCGCTATTCCGGTGCTATGGTGAACATCACGGCAGTCGTTGATGACCAGTGACAGATCAGGAATGAATCATAGTGCTGTCCTGCTTCGATTGGGCCAAAATTGGGCAGCCAAAGGACCTTGCCCGCGCCCTCGTTGAATAGCATAGTAAAAATTTGAACAAGCAATGGCAGGAGTCAAGCCTTATACAGCCTTATACCCACGGGTATGAATACGCTGAATACCATTGGTTTTCGGTTGCAGACGGGACACTCGGGTTGCTAGACAGACAGTTCCGAAAAATTTAAATAGCCTTACAAGCCGCCGGCATTATAACGTTTGTCTCGGTCGCCCAGAAGCACCCAGACGGGCTCGGTTACAGTGTTTGTGGGCATCAAATTCCCATAAAGAGCTCAACCCAATTGGGCTGAGCCCGATCGGGTTCAATCGAATGCAGTACTCAACCATGTGACTCGGCATTGTCCGGGCAGCGTCCGGCCAGTTCGTTTTTATTCACTCAATACAAGGGGTAGCGGAAATTTGAATACCGGATATGGACCTCTTGTGGCCACGTGATAAGTTCTTGGGGTCCTTCTATCGTTTCCTCTTGGCGTGCGGTATATCTTTAATTCCTGTGCTCGCTCCATAGCCCTCAGGACTGTCAACGAAGGGTGGAAAATATGTTGCAAATGTTTCTCCGTCGCTGAGGGAAATAAATAGGTCAAATTCAGGCTAGAAGTAGCTCAAAGGCAGCTGCCTGTTGAGATTTTCGACCGTTCTCACCTTGAAACATTTCAATGCACGCTGAGAAAAATCAGGTGCATTCCCCGTTCAAAAAACGGTGATTCATACTCCTCACATTTTGCCTCTTTGCCCGATAATGTGGATGTCTAGCGCACGTTGAGCTATCAAGCATCATGGTGTCACGCAAGTAACGAGAGTGACTTCCTCCATTTGGGGCATAAATGATAGGCAGGTGGTGGTGGTGGTCTCACTGGTTCCGGGGTCCTGATGGGAGGTTTAGGGAGTTCATTCAGAGGGTTTGTTTTCGGCTACCCCTTGACTCAATACACAAAAATTCATGTTGTCTCTACTCCACAATCACTGCATTCAGCGCCATAATAGCCAAGGTCACGGGGAGGTTCGGCAAGGTGCCGGTACCTACAGGCTATCCCCGGCTAGGCGGCTAGCCACGGCCGTACGCGCGAGCAAAGGCATATAGTTGAGGACTTGGCGACGGGCGAGGGCGAGCAAGGGATATGCTATCATGTGACCGGGATCATGATCCGACAAGAAGAGTTACACAGTCACGCAAACCTCACTCAACCAGAAAGTCGGATCCGCTGGGCGGTAGGTCTAGAGACCTCAGACCGTGGACCTTGGACCGTGGACCGTGGACCTCGTGAGTAATGGACGTGGCGGTGGACCTAGCAATGGACCGGGCTAGGTTTTGTCACGCTTGTCACGTCTCCAGATCTAATCTTCTGTGGACCTCGCTATGGACCTCCGCATTGCAGCCCGCAGTTTGATGTGGACCTTGATGTGGACCTCGGCGCTTGCCGTCTCTGGGCTCAACTGGGTCGCCACCGGACCACCGATTAGGCTGTGGAGGCCTCTATTCCCCCTGGCACGCTCACCGCTCGATCCCGGACTCGCGCGCCACTTCCCAAAACGCGCCAACAAAATCACACCGACGGTCAAGTCTTGGCGCATCAACGCAGGGATCAAGACAACGGTGTGCCTGATCTGGGTTTATTGTTTACTTCCAGAGTTACCTCCTCGCACTATTGTTTTTCGCTCCATCGATCATCCGACATAGAACAATAATGAAAAACCGTATATCAGCCAGCTTCAGTCGTCGCAGGAGATCTCCAACTCGCTCGTATGGCTGCCGCACTGGACTACGACTCCATGACCACATATATCGATCTCGTTCGGCTCCTCAAGTCAGATTTGACCGCGCTGCAGTCATCTTACCATCTTAACCCACCAGAAACCCTCCCTGTCAATGTCCACGACTTCTTGAAGCTGTGCCTTGATATGACGGACGACATGGCAAAGCGTGCTTGGCTGGACTTCCGTACCACGGCGTGGTCCCATGATTTGACTCCCGCAGAAGCACTCGCTGCACGTACCAAACACATTGAGCTCTTTCTTCAGCACGGATTATCTCGCCAAATCAGTAAAGCTTTCCTTGGAAGTCGTCTTCACATTTACTTATCGCTGGTCCAGGTGTATACTCTTTGCGGCCTCCGACCCGGGTCTGCATCGACCCGACGTGTGCCAAGAGCTCTCTCGCGGACCCGATCCTGCGTAATCGAGAGTTGGTTGAGGCCTCGACATTTGGGATTACAGTATTCACCAAAGAATTCGGAAGCGTTCCTGGTTTCGCTAGGTCCGAGTATTGCCGTAGTAAGCACGGTTTTCTCCGTTGGTCTCTCTCAGGCTAACCTTGATTCTAGACTGCAAGACCCGGTATTATCCCAACTACTTCGCTCACGAAGAGGCAACTCTGCGTACATATTACCCCGGAGTACCCTGCTTTCTACAATCGTCACAACATTTCTACATCGACAAGGACCTTTGCGAGCTATTTTCTGTCATGATGGTTACCTCCTGGTATTTACCTCCTCCGCTACGTCGTAAAGTCCCTTTTTTTGACTATTTCAAGGACGTCCGCAACAAATTGTGCTCGGACTTACAATGCTGCGCTCTCCAACCAGTCGATTCGATCTTCACTGCCCGCCACCTGGTCAACAAGTCTCGAACTCGATGTGGAAGACGTATGGAACGCATTCTTTCTGTATTCACTGCTCCTCGACTACCAGAGTCGTGACCAGCCTCTAGAACTGCCTCATAAGGCCCCTTCTCAGTCCGAACGCCTCCGTGCTGCTCTCCATGAGCGCAATGTACAGATGGCTGGAACCGGTCAACCTGCTTGGAACCATGCCTGCAACCTATGTTGCGGTGTTGTTATAGACGAGGACGGGATTGAATGTGAGCATTTTATGTTTTCAAGTCCTTTCGTTAACATACTCAACGTAGATGCGATTCGTTCTACAGTTACGGATGGGATCACCATCGGACGCCCATGCTGCTGTGTCCACGACTGCCTGGAACCCCTTCCGAACGTCAAGCAGCGCTTTTGTGTGATCCACCGTCGTCTCGAAAAACAGTGTGCCGTTACAACATGCGACCGCGATTCCGAGCACGGCTTCCGAACCTGCAATATCCCCGAGCATCGCAGCCTAGAGTCATACTATTACCTCCAAGGTAAAGCAATGTTTCAGTTGAAGCATCGTCTCGAGCGCATCAAAGCATCACAAACCCATGATTCGCTCTCACCTGGCACCACCACCGCCTCACGCATGCGCATGACCGACGAAATTGACGGCGAGCTGATGCCGGATTTGATCGACGCCCCCGAAGACGACGACGACGAGGTTGGGGAGGGTCTTGGTGCGGACGCCGATGAGGACATCGAGCTGGACGCTGCAGGCGTGTGCGATGGGAAGCCGGAGAAGGGAAACAAGACTGTCCGAGCCCGGTTTGGCCGGAGGCGTACTCACAACGAGCAGCTGTGTGTCGGTTCTTGTGGTGTTATTCTGGGAAGGGCAACATTTTATGGCTCTGAGGCTCCTAATGGTGTTCGCGTGCGTGGAGAGTCTCTTTAACATATCTTATTCTAAGCTGTGATTTGCTAGGAATTTTGGATGAAATTGTTTCCGACAAAAGCGTCCCTGCCCCACGTCCTTTGGCACGACAACAATTGTCGGATGGTTGCTATGCTCAAAAACGACCCGGAGGAGCACCTTCGAACATATTTCGACTCATGCGCGCTGCCCGTTGACGTATTCCATTTCAAGTGCAAGCATAAGGAAAGAGATGTGGAATGCGGCCGGCACTGCAACCCATACATCTGGCCTGAATTACGCACCCAGGACGGGAAGTGGCGATTCAACTCGTCCGCTGCCGAGCAAACCAATGCGTGGTTCGGTGGATTCCAATCCATGGTGCGCGAGATGCAGGCAGACCGTTATGATTTCTTCTTAGATGAGATGATCTTGCGCCGCAACAAGACTCTGATCAAGGATTTGACGCGCCGAGGACAAGTGCCGTACTCGATCCCTCGTAGTGAACTTTTGAAGCCAGGCAGGTATTTCTCTCTCCACGAGTATGCGGTTCTGACTTGCGTCTAGACCCACCGAGGCCTAATTCAAGCTAGTTTGCACAGTTTGCGTCTATATACTTACATACTAGTCGGTGTGAAATCGTTTCTAGATCAATGTATGTCCATCTAAGTCAATCAATTGTATTTCATTCTACATATCCTTCAAGCGGCCATCGAAGCCTCCTCATCTTCCCCCTCTGCATCCGCTTCTCCATCTTCGTCATCTGAATCCAGAGTCAAGTCAATGAAAACGGGTGCTGCTCTACTTCCCAGCCGCGCCGCGGCCACGGCCACGGCCAACGACATCTCGGTTGGCTCTAACTTCACGCTCATCGCCGCTTGCTCCTGAACCCACTCGTTGAGGCCGAGATCCGTGTCTGACGCCACCCATGATCTGTACTGGGACTTGACACGTTGCTCGAGCTTTGTTGTCCTCTGAATAGCATCCGCGAGCGCCGGGGAATCGATAGTGGAAGGATGTAGGACAGTCCCGAATATATGACTGTCTTTCAGCGTATTCTTGGCGGCGAGAGGAGTGAGGTGGAGGTCCTCTTGGATGATTTGTCGCGCAGCCTCCGGAATAAGGACCTCGCGGAGGAGGGTATCGTACGTGAGGGGTGCGAATGGGATGAGGTCCAAACCATCGGGGAACATGAACCGCACTGCGACCGCAAGAATTTCGTAACCAATCTCGCCATAGCTTTATAAACAAATAAGTTACAGAAGCTGGTGAGAGAGATGAAGATAGACGTACTAGCCGGCACCCATCGCATGGAAGCGCGCACTCGACTGGTACTGGTGCAGTACTGATTGAAGCTGCGCAGAAGAGGGTATCTGCGCGGGCTCCGAGCCCGGCGAGGTTGCCGGCGGTGGTTTCGGAGTGTAGAAATCCTTCGCCGTACGAAAAAAAGGGCTATTCTCGGGGTCTTCGGACACGATGGTCAGTGTGCGTTTGAGACACATTACGCGATTGAAGAGGGTTGCAAAATTGGGGGTAAATGGCCATCCGCGGGCAATTGCGACCGGAAATACTTCGCGTTCAGCCCGATGAAGCTCACAGTAGGAAGCAAAATGGATTAAACTGGTCTCGCGGTGTCCAGCGTTGCCCGGAATTGGGCAGGGTCGCGATTTATCCTGGAGGTCTTCACGAAGGGCCGCTAATCGTGCTGACGGTACCGCGGGCAGTTTCTCGTCGCAGAAAGAACAGAGCGTAGTGGGATCATCATCCTCCTCGCAGTCGGGTTCACGCTTGATATCAGCCGCAGTAAACGGAGGTGGCGGAAGGTCGGGAAGGTTGAATAACGGGGAGAGAGGAGGGAATATCTCCGCATTTTCGTGGCGCGGTGGCCCTTGAAAATTACTGTGTGGTTGTGCGGGGTCACCATCCAGCCCGACAAGAGTAGCCGCAGCGCGGTCGGAAAGATCAGAATGAAAAAGGCGGCCAAATTCCGAGCTGTCATAAAGCGTCTGAAGAGCGTCCGACTCGGAGGGTATCCCAAGCTGCATTTTAATGAGCATTGTCTGCGCCTCGGGAATGAGAATCTGTTCGATCACTATCACCCGTGAGAGGGGCGCGTAGGTTTCCGCGTCAGTTTCAGATGGAGGGAAGATGGCGTGAACGGCATCAGCTATGACTTGGTAACCCAATGCGCCAAAGCTGTCGGAGCGGTCGGTAAGTGAAATTAAGTTGGCAGGATTCATGACTTACTATCCCGTTGAGTGCGTGAATCCTGTCGAGGACGAATGGCGCTCCAATGCACCTTCGAAAAGCGCACTTTCTTCTAGCTCTTGGAGTATAGCAGTGAGATCATCTTCGAACTTCATCACTTCACGAAATAGATCGCAGTAAACGATCTCATCGGGCCATCCGCATGCTCGAGCCAATTCGAGAACCGGACCTTCCTCGCGATGTTGTTTGCAGTAGAGGGAATATACGATGAAGGTGTCAGCGACGCGGTGGTTGGGGTTGGCAGGGGTTGGCGCTGATCGTGTGGACCCTTCTAAGCCGGCTAGCATACGGAGGAGTTTGGGAGAAGGGAGAGCGAGATATGGGGCATCACAGAACGGGCATAATCCACATTCGGTGGTAGAATGGTCACGACCAAGGGGGGGCTGCAACGACCCGAAGAGGTCAAAGTCGAGCTCGGAGTGATCAATATCCATGCGCGTGTCAGGCAGCCTGAGCGGCGTGTCGAGATCGACCATGCCACGAGGATCGTAACCGGGGGTGGGGACTCGGAGCCGAAGACCGGTCGTGAAATCCCGATCACGTCGAGGAGTAGACAGAATACCCACCATCTCCTGGCGAGGACGGGGGGCAACATCCGCCAATGCCCGGTGGTTTGCAGGAGGGGGAGTCGACGACGGCGGAGTTGATGGAATTTCGATAATGTCGGCGGCGCGATCGCTTAAAGGAGCGCTGCCAGATAAACGTTCCATAGCAGCTAAGACGTGGGCGAAGGAAGCCTCCGGAACATCCCCCATCGTGAGGTACTCGTCCTTGAGGTCCTCGGGTATTGCCGCAAATATTCTCTTGTACTTGGCAACGGTCGATTTCACGTAGCGCTGCGGCGCAAAAACCTTGGGAAACGATGAAGCTTCAGTGGTGTTTCGTCTATCGTTCTGTATCTGGATACGAATTTTGTCCCAGCCATCCGTCCAGAACGTGAGTGAACAATCGAGTATCCATTCGCGTTCTGCGCGCTTCGCGGATTTGGCCTTCCCGATGACAAGGGGAAGAGGTGAGGCAGAAGGAATGGCGGGGGTGGGAGGAAGACTTGTATGGGCCGCGCCGGTCTGCGATGGAGAAGTAGCTGGCGCAGTGTGGGACGGAAGTGAATCAACATCGATGATTGTCTGCACCGCCGCCCCCGCCGCTGCCGCAGAAATTGTGAGGTTTTCGTTCGTCTTGGCGGCTTTCTTCATCGGCGAGACAACTTCGAGGCCGGCGCGCTTCGTCCCCACGACCCTGGGCTGACGAGAGAGTTGCTCCGAAAGTCCCGGGCATTCCTGAAGCGACAGCTCCTGCAGGAGTGACGGACGAAGTTTGATGAGGGTGCTTCGGCCTTTCTCGACTGTCAAGACCGTCTGCATGTCGACTATCTTCCAGGAACCGTTCCAGTAATCGGCCCTCGACGTGTTCGTGAGCTTCAGGGCCTCAAGAATATTGTCGGGGAGAGAGGAGAGCTGAAGGTTAGGGAAAGTCGGAATGTATTGATAGAAGACCAGCGGCGGATTATTCGCCTAGATTCATACTTGTATAAGCATTCGATGCACTATGAGGAATTGAAAAGAAGACACACGAGATGGTATATGACGAGCTCGATGGTTCGCTTTTGCCGCTCATCCATCACAAGCTGCTGCGCCTTCAAATCACGACGTGCAACTTCGCCTTCAACAGCTCCAGCGCGCACATCGCGCCAGAGTGGCCCAATTGGTTGGGCAAGACGCCGTTCAGGCGGCGCAGGTTGACGGCGAAGCGGCTGAGTGGCAGGAATGGGTGGTGCCGCGACATGAGGATGAGGAATGGGATGGGGGTCGAAGATTGCGGGGGCAGGTGGAAGACCAGCGGAAGCAAGAACATGATGTTTGGGGCAAGCGTCGCGCACACGATTAGAATCCAGAGCGTCGTTAAATGCTCTGCCGCAGCAGGACTTGCATTTAAATTCAATACAGTTCATGCTACCGCGAGTGCGATTGCCACCGTTTGTCCTACACGTCTCCACAGCACAGAAAATTCCTGTGCCGTCATTTGCGGGGGTGGTGGGGGCTGGAGTGGCGCGGCGCAAAGGCTTGATGAATTGTGCTGGCAAAGGCAGGTCGCCGGCGGTCTCCCGCCAGTTCAGGCGCTCGACCAGAGCTTCAGCATCCTCAACGACGTAAGAGATACCTGTGTGGAATGTGGTCCAGTGGCAAATACGGCTAGAACACTGACACGAAATGAACAACAACTCGTGTAGTACGCGAAATTAAGCCTACAGTTTGCACGATGCGCCCGCGATACATGAGTTTTGCTGGATCGGTAAGGCCCGAATAGACGCGGAGGGCACCCATCCGACAGTTGCACTTGCTGCACAGGATTCTACGTACAATAACCGGGTCTGGCTCTGAAGCCATGTCAAATATCGGAGGAGGGCAGGATTCAGTTGCAGCGGGGATGGTGGTGGAGAGAAGAGAGGTGAGAACGATTGCCACCAGTCAACGGGGCGTCCATTATGTGCGGTGGCCTCAAAGCACATCCAAAGCGCAGGAGCACCAAAGTGGTAAATGGTGAGCGACGCGATATTGGCTTGTGTTTGGTTCGCGTCAACGCACGTGGCGGTCCATATCAAAGTCCGAGATCAAGTCCGAGGTGACAGACGTATGCCGCCGTGATGCGAGTCACGGCGGTCCACGGCACGGTCCATGGCACGGTCCAAATGGTGAAGATTATATAATATGGACCTAGGTCTATTCGTAGGTACATCAGTAGGTCTAATGGACTGGTCCATAGACCTTGCTCCCAGCGGATCCGACGTTCTCCACTCAACGCCTCACGCACCATGACCCTCCGCCTTCCGCGCTGCCGCCCCGCACCTGGCGTACGTCTCCGGGCGCGCATACCTGTTCCAGGACTACTAGTCGTCGCACGAGGATCAGCGTCACCCCGCGCACGCCGCTGAACGCCATCGTCTCTGGCCCCGAGCGCCGCTACGTCAATGCATCAACACCCGCGATGTCAAGCCCGTCGACGGACGCCCATCGATCTCGGTTTCTGGGGCAGCCCGCGCCTGCTCTTCCTCTGGCCCTCCTTCGCCGCGTCCCCCGTCGAGCCCAACGCCTTCCGCTTCCGACCTCCCCTTCTACAGCTGGAACCTCTTTCCGCACCTCCCCGACCGCTTCACGCCCGGCGCGCGCTCCCTCGCGCGCTGCTGGCCCAACGCGGAGGGCGTCGTGCGCAAGGCCGCGAGTGCGCGCGCGGACTACCTCGCGCATGCGGGCGCGAACGGGACGCATGACGTGATGTACCTGCTCACGAACGAGCACAGCGCGTGGATCGGCGCGCTCAAGGGTACGCTGCGCGCGGACGGGTGGATGGTCGCGACGTCGCAGGAGCTCATCCTCGACACGGAGCAGATGGACGTCTCGATGGCGGTCGATATGGAGATTGCGCGGCGGGCGGCGGTGTTTGGCGGGAATGGGGTAAGTCTTCTAGTTTGGACGTAGAGGCAGCGGCTCACTTTGCGCATTGGTCTTCATTTACGATTCGCTTCACCTAGGCGGGCGCGTCGTCGGTACGGCGCTAGCTGGCGCGCGTTCATGTCTCCCTACGGGCCTTGCCTTCACTGGCGGGAGGAAATTGCCCCTCTCTCGCCTGGTTCACTGTGGCCAGGAACTGCATCTACCTGCCCCGAGCGCCGCCGCTCTCCTCCCCGTGCTGCCTGCACCTGTGATTCATCCGGGTTCGTAGCGTGTACGCTCGGTCGTCCCCGACCGCTGGTGCGGATGCAGCCTAGTACAAAGGCGCGTCGACGCGATGCGAGAGACGAAAGACAAAGAGGGCGAGGTCGGCTGCCGTGCCGACATGACGTCCGCTTGCTTGTTAACCTTGGGCAATCACCCCCATCACGTATTGCCCATCTATGTGCTACTCGCTTCTCTATAATCGGCTCCTCCTCGCGTCCGCCGGTCCTATTTGGCTCCATCGCTCGCCGTTAAGAGGCCCGTCACTACTGCGCAACTTCCCCCGAGTAACACACTCCGCAAATAAGAAATGCAGTCCCGCACCCTCGTCTGCCTCGCCGCCGCCTGCATTACAGCCTCGGTCACCGCCGCTCGCGCGCCCACGTCTCTCGCTCTCACCCTCAGAACCACGCTTCAAGTACGCATGCACCGCCGATCGCCGCAACGTATTGACGCCCACCCAGCGACCGCGCAGGGACTACTGCCTTAATCCCTGCATCACCAAGGCCGACTGCGGCAGGGAATGTCCCTACTGTATCGCGAAAATTGTCAGTCCATCCGGGCCCGCCTCGGACACACTTTCTGACAGGCTTCAGGGTCATCTATGCAGCTCTCGCAGGGAGTGGAGTGACGCGGCCGCGGCTGCGCTCCGTGCGAGTGTAGCGACGTCTCATCACCCCGATCTTACCGTGCGTCGTAACTTGATTTTTAGGCACGTCTAGAATGATTGGTTTATCGACTTTGCAGGAACAGTACTAGAGTAGGGAGATGCCGTTTGGTAGGGGGTAACTGTGGGCGCGATTCTTCCCTTCGGTAGCGCGTCTCATTTTGCATTAATATTCTCTCCCAGTAGCGCCTGGCCGAGATATGCAGTGACTGGTCGCGCTTGGTACAATTGAACAAGCAGACTGTGCAATTGATGACGCGGAACGTTTTGCAGCATGCTACCAACCTGGTGCCTGGGCGGGCCGAGACGTCCCAATAAACAGGGAGATATCAGATTTAATCGACCTACCTCCAATGGATCGAATATGATTTGATGGCTATAGCTCTCACTCCGAGATCCACCAGGAATTGTAATTAGAGTCAAGAGCTAGGGCCAAGATCATTAGCATTGCGGCAGTAATATCGAACAAACATTAGATCCTATCTGGATTGGAGTTCAAGGCGTTGTTCAGAGTCCCTAGAAGTCAAAATGACAATTCATTAGGACGGGGATTTGGACAAGAGTGGCCATGAGTGAGAGTACCGCTCAACCCACTGGTTTCGAGTCGGTATAAATCTTGAAATTCAAGACGTGGCTGCGCATGCTTAGTATCGTGTCGCAAGGATAGTACGGGCATACCTTGGTTAATTCGATTTCAAGGCGAAATCACGTCGAGGTAAACAAGCGGTAGGTTTACTCAATGCATTGGTCAGCATAACGATTCCAACGGTTTAAAAAAATACACAAAGACCTTCAAGAGACGTTCGAACCCATTCAAAATGCCTGAACGAAGGATAGGTAGTACCATATCTGAGAGAGATTGCGAGCATACCTTTATCGGACACAGTGGATCCAGCCAAAGTCCACCGAGCGTCGGCGCGACTGCGAGAATGGGAGGTGGGGACCGAGGGGGCTGTCAAATGAAACCCTAGAGCGGCGCCGGGGTGCTCCGGTTGCGCAATTGGCCCAATGAACGTCGGGTGTGCTGTAAAGATGACATCATTGGCAAACTGAAGGGAATGGAACCGTTTAAGATCCGGTGGAACAGGACCGCAAATACATACGTGGAACATTCGCGGGCGTCGTCATCGCTACGCACTTGAGCTCCGGATTCGAGGGCGAGGAGAGCGAATGAAAATAACATGAAAATGGGAACCAGGCTCGAAGAAATGGAGCAAGACTCATCAGTGACATCGTTCCACCAGCCTGTTGCCATACTGACTGTGTACCTTCATTAAGTTTCAGAGACACGGTGGGTTAGAAGGTGACACGCTTTACGTGCGCGAATCACACCCGAGTCCCAAAGTGCGGCGCAGGATCGGGCGGTAGCTGCGCTTAATTTTACGACGGAATTTGAGACTACCAAGGAAAGGGTTTCGCCGCGGTAGACCCAGATACAGATGAATATGCCGCAGTTAGACGGGATCAAGCTGACTGCAGATAACAACAACGGTCAATCCGAGACGTCATAAAGGACGTCGGTGGCACCCGGCAACGCAGAGACGTTTCGGGGTAGATGAAGAATGCGTGAAGCTGTACACAGCTATGCAATGAGCGGGTGGCGGAAGCGAGCCTACTTGTCCTGGTCCCCGTTTCGTCGTGCGGCCAGTTCAGAGCTGCATTTCATCTGGGTACCTGTTCGGAATATGGATGGCAGAGCAGCATACCAGCGCGTTTCCGACGGCACAGAGCTGGTGTTCTCGAGAATCAGAGGCGGAGGTTCAACCCGAGGAGCAAAGCGAGGGAAAAGAACTGGGCGGCCCAATTTCTTGCGGATTCACCCGGGTTACTGATCGAAACCGGAGTGTTGGGACGGAGATAGGTCTTTTTTTTGTCAGAAATGAACCTTGTCCCTGATCCAGGAGCAGCGGTAGAGACTCCAGCCAAAACCTCAAAAAAGACGTGAGCAGGAAGCACAAAGGGAGTGACGTCACGCTATGATCCGATCCGGGCTCGGGATTACCCTCTTGCTTTGATGTCAACCACCACCTTGATGTTTTGCCAACGTATTCCTGCTGCCTGTTCTACTTGTTCTACTCCAAATTCTCTTGCACGGGCGCCGATTTATACTCCCAAGGGCGTGGCCTCCACAGTACCCCTCAGCTACCACATGGTGCGTGCGCCGCGCGCTGCACGCAACCAGAGGGCTCGCGGCGAGGAATATCGCTGTTGAGCTCACGAGTGATGTGTGTGGTTGCAGCTCGCTACATTTTTTTTCGAAATTTGGTAAGCCCGCGGCGCGGAAGTCGCTTGTGAGCAGAGCCGTGCCATTGGTCAAACAGTCGATGTCCGATACGCGGGTGCTGGCGGTCCTGGTAGGCATTGACCCCGGAGAAAGTAGTGTATTTGTCTGGGTAATATTCCTACTCGTCATCTTCAAGGACCACTGCAGCCTCTCTTTGTCGTCTGCTGCTATGTAGTACGTACGACGAGCGGTCATGCCGCCGGTGCCACCCGTGGCCGCCCGAGAATGCGGGCGCTCCAAGTACTTGAGGGTTGCTAGCCTGAGCCAGGGACTCATTTTCTCTAAGATCCCCGCTCCGAGCTTTAGTATGAGAATCTCAATGTCGTTGATCTCTCAATCTTTCCCACCCAAGCCAAAATGGTGGCAAAAGGAGATTCCAGATCTGACCGGGAAGGTCATGATTGTGACTGGTGGGTGGATATTTTCTCTAGCGATCCGTGGTGAGATATTGAATACTCTTTACTCAGGTGGCAAGACAGAGATTGGGAAAGAGACAGTCAAGGTGGCCATCGGCAGCTAAACTTTTTGTGGGCGCCCTCACTGATGCTATGAATCTCTGCACTGTTATAGCACAATGCGAAGGTCTACCTCGCCACTCGTGGAAGAGAGGACACGGAGAGAGTTATCGAGGAGCTCTAGAAGGCCACAGGGAAGAAAGCCTTGTTTTTGGAGTTGGATTTAGCGAGCCTGGGCAGTGTCGAAAAAGCAGCCGATGATCTTCTGACGTCCGTTGTTCCATTCTTCCGCGAGATTCCTGACTTACGCCGCCTTGCTTAGGAGGAAGCGGGAACTTCACGTCTTGTTCAATGACGCGTAAATCCCTTGATTCCTGGGATTCGGACTGGAACTGACAGGTGGCCGAGCCTTGAACTGTTGACGAAGGAAGGATACAATGCTCAATGGGGCGTTCACATCATCGGTGAGCCACACACCGGGTATTCGAATACCGCTCACATGCGGATAGGGACGCATTTGTTCACGAAGCTCCTTATTCCCGCCCTCATCGTTGGTGGTGCATCGTCTGCAGACGGTTGGTCGTGCGTCGTGACCACGTCTTCGTCGGGCGCATACCTGGAGAAGGACACCATAGGGTTTCAGTCCCGGCCAGGCACGGACGGAATATGGGACGACCAAGCTATACTATCAAAGCAAACTCGTACGTTGTCATCCAAGACGTCGGAGTAGTGTTTACCACCCCAGGCTCAAGTTATGTGGACTCGTGAGCTTGCAAAGCGATACAGCGACCAGAAGATATTCGCCCTGGCTTTAAACCCCGGTATGTTCGATGTTGCGTCCTCGTGAATGGGCAGTTGAAGAGCATACATCTCAAGAAATTTGAGGACCAATTTGAAACGTCACCAGTCTTCCATCCCGGCTTTCTTTACGATACGCCGACAGAAGCGGTCTCTCTTAACCGTTGATTCGTTGCTCAACCTTTTTTCCGAACTGGATGCTGCACCCGTTCGACCCGTATGGTCCTTTAACCCAATTCTACGCCGGAACGGCCCCCGATGCTCTGAGTGCCAAAAATGGTGAGTCGAGTTCAACAGCTATGGGATTAGGGCTGACCCACGCTTAAATCAGTGTCTTGTCCCGTGGGCTGGAGACGGCCCCATACCTCCCGACGCATTGGCCTGGTGTTGGACCGAAGTTGTGGGAGTACTTGGAGAAGGAGTTAGAAGGTTACGCCGCGCTAAAGTGATTTAGGTAGAGCTGGTTCTGTTGGTATTATATGCTGCTCCTTCCCGCGAACATATGCAGTTACCTTGATCCCTCCCCTACATTCACCTAGAATCCTCGCGTCTTATTCCGTGCTGGATTCCACCATGCACTCTCTTGCGGCGTGCCATGGCTCTTCCTTCCCCCATTCTACCATGAAAACGCTAATATTCTCATTTGAAATTCACCGCTGTCTTAAAATTGTTGCACTTTTGTAGAACAACGATTGAGCTCTGGGCGATTTGACAATCTCACATGCGATCGGGGGAGAATCACAGACAACCGCCCTGCGGGAGGACGCAAGTGAGGTGATTTCTAGGCGTGAAGATGCATACTAATCGAGGACAGTAGGTACTGAGAGTACAGCGACCTCCAGTCGAGCGGGACTCCCCTTGTCGCGCATTCTTTTAGAACGCATTGCTCACAACTCCTTGCGACACATTCCGCAGTGTGCAGCTGCGTTATCAAGCATAACCATAACTCGGCTCCACATAATGTCAGACCACAGAACCGCGGCCGAAGTGAGACGAACGACTTTTTGATTCTCGTAAAGTAATCACTTGAAGTGCAGTTCGCGCAGGCGCAGGGCAACCGAATAAGGACTCAATCTCTAAGTGTTATAGAAGTGGCCCGCAACAATCCGCTGCCCGGAAATCATCCGACGCCAGCTTCGGGCCAGCAAGAATAGTGGGTGTGGATCCATATTAAGAAATTTCGCAGCTAGCAATGGCTCAAGTGGGCTCCTTCGCTTAACTGTCCGGTTCGAGGCTCACTCACCAACATCAACCATCACAAGTATTATGCCTAGCGCTGGTAACTCAGTCTCCCGGGTGCGGACGCTGGGTCCACTCTGTTTGCAGTCACGCTCTGCGCACCACGCACTCCCTCCTCGACCCTCAGACTTCTCGGACCGGTTTGGCTAAATGGCTTGCGCCGCTTAGCGGAGTTTTGAAATTGGCTTGGCAGGCGTGGGCGGGCGTGGCTTGGGCGTGGGCGTGGCTTGTCCTCGCTTAACACCAAACCATTCCACTGTAATTAATTCGATCTTATCTCCTCCCCGAGTCTTCCTCGATATTTCCCATCACCCCCAGCATTCCCCCATCACTCTTCCGTCCCTGTCCGTCAACTTTGCTCTGAATAATAAGACACTTTCGCCAGGGCATGCATACCATACAAATCTGCCTCGTGTCTCTTAAAATGGTAGGTATTTCATCATTACTACCTGTGAATTACAACAATCCGGGAAAATAAGTCAAGTGTTCGCCAACACGACAAGACAAACTCATGAGCAGTCAAGGTCTGTGGTTATCTTTGGAAATCATGGCATTATTCTCACCGGCCACCCTTGAGTCTACTCAAGGACATGCCGGGCTCGTGCTTCGAGTATGTTATTTGGGCTTCTGTATTTCGAACATGTTCGGATTTATAATTCTTTTGTTATATTTGCAAAACTACGTATCGGTGTTCATTTGAATTTAAACCGGAACTATGAATTGCTTTATGACCCCTCCCGCAGACTGCCAGTCAACTGAGAGTTCAACTATATCGTTAAGGAAATGAGCAAGTCAGCTGGTGTTCAGCGGCAATGGGGAATCATGACATCAGTGAGCAAACATATCGGGAAATTTTGCAAGCCAATGAAAGGAATGCCTACTAAATATATTGGGCTACCTCAGAGAGAGTCAAAAGTGTGCTTGACACGGACTTCATTTTGTCGAACCACGCCCCCGCCTATTTGATGGCATCAGACAAAATGGCTTGTGATGCCAATTAGCATGTTCAATTTCACTCAACCTAGCGTCGATTCACCGATATATTACTGAAAAATGCTAGTATAAAGTCAAGTACATATGCGGGCAATGGTATTGACCTCATTACAGCATGAATTACTTGACTTTTCGTCACAAGCCGTGCCCACGCCCGATTTGATGGCATCAGGCAGAATGACTTGCGCAAGCCACTTTTTTGCCTAAGCAGAATAAGACTTTCTTGGCTCACCCCGGGTCTGAAAAGGCTCGAGATCATTCAGATGTGTTCACTGGGACAGTTTACAGCCAAGAATTGAGTAATTATGCGGATTGAACTGCTTACGACGATAACCCTAGTCAATGTCCAATAACGATCATCGCAACCAAGAATAGATGTCCAGAGGTTTGATTTCACCTCTTCGAGGCTTTTGGAATTCGTTCAAATTTTCATCTAAGATACCGAAACACTTGTATGGTTCAAAAGTTGAATGAGTTGAACTCTGTTTTTATGAATATCTTTAGATAGTGGACACTTCTCCCGAGATTTTTACCACACATGGGGGCTCTGAATCATGGTCTGTCAGTCAAGCATCAGAAGCCAGCTGGCTTGCATCTGAGATATGAGTTGTCCTCATCATTTGTCATGACGATGACGAGTATTCCACAGATATTATAATTATTCGACAAATGATGTCCCAGGTACCTGCTGAACCAGACGGCTTGCGCTGAAGCAGATAAATCCCCATATGATCCCCTTTTTCCACATCTTTGCGGACTTGTGGTGGACGGCGGGTAAGCAATAGGATTTTCTGGTATGATGCCCTACCGACTTGCTCTCGGCCAGCAATAATCGCGAACTGGCGGGTGGTCTTCCTGAAGGCATTCGCGTTCTCAATAACGCGTCCGACCTGAACGCTGTCGTCTTCACAAACGACAACATCGCGATCGTGGTACCCACAGCTTCTCAGATACCGGAATCTGTCCAATGGATTGGAAACACTGTCGGCGTCAGGTCGACTTGCCGCAGTATAACGGCAGACTGTGTGGACGTTGCCAACCCTGGCCCCGAAGCTTTCGTAGAGTTCAACTGCCCGCCATCCAGCAGTCTCAATAACACTGTTCTTACTCCGTATGAAGACGGATTTAGCTATCCCTTCGGAATTATCGATTCTCAAGGAAATCCCTTAGGAGACAGGCCATGGCATGTTGAAACCAAGTAAGTATACTTTACAATTTTTTTCAGATTCACATTGTGCTCATGAGATTGGCCAGTCATTTTCATTATCTGGCGGTAGTCATTTCGTTTGCGTACTTTCGCTTCAATAGCGGCGGCACGTGTAAGTTTGAATGTCGCTATCTACCGTCCTGCCCTGATGAGCCCGTGCTTTAGTCGTTGGTGACACTGGATTTTTCGTTCACGGCCACTCTGGCTCATGGAACATCATTTCCTGTGATGTCGACGTTGTGGACATTCAATACGCATACGTCAACGGCTCATACACAACAAGATATACCACGATGGCTGATCTCAATACTACCCAGCGAGTTGCGTCCCTTTCCAACGAGAACATCCCGACTCAGCTGCCAAGAGTTGTCGACGGGATTGGTCTCGTTTCAGGAAATTATGCGGCTGCCTTCAGTCAGGAGTTGTCTAGGGAAATAACCGCGCTTTCTTCGCAGATGTGGAGTAACGCGACCGCAGACCAGGTGTTCAATGTGGTGCCGAGCGTTGGGTCAAGATTCTCGCTCGCACCGCTCGGTCTTCTCGTTATTTTTATGGCACTCTACGGGTGAGGGCGTCCACCGTTCAGAAGATGGAGCTTGAAGGCTGAACATTCTTCTTCTTAGGTTGATGGCGCTTCTTTTGACGTTCCTTGCTCTCGGCGCGACATCTGTCCAGGCGTATGCTTCCATTGCAAGACTGAGATTGATGGACCCTCTCACCATGATCCACGCTGCATATGGGCCTATGGAAGCATCCAGAACATGGAAGGACGATTCTAAAGCTCTTTTTGGTGTGGAAGGTGAACAGGACAGACTGAATGTCGGTCCGATGGCACTGCCTGACGGAAGTGTTGCTTTTGGCGTCTCAAGAGGTTTTTCTTGGTAGTGTATTTTTTGTGTACAATTTTTGTTCCAATTTTTTCGGCTTTCGGGGGAATGCGAGACGATGTCTTGTGATGAAGGAGTGAAAATGACACAGCTTTTCTGCTTTCGACGTTCACCTGCACTCCGAAGTTAGCACAACCACTCCTTCATTTGCCATAAATCTTTTCGTCTCATTTGTCCTTGTCCTTCCCTCCTCACATACGCAATTCTAATCTCCTAAGATTCATTACTGTCGTTTGCTTAATTCCGTGAAAACACGAAAAAGTTTCGCGGCGTCACGTGATCTTCGGCAGACGATGCCGAAGTTCGAAAATGTTCAAATCTCTCTTATTTCCAAGGTGTCGGGGTCGAAGAAAATTCTACCAGCTTTTTAATGCTATAAACTCCTGTCGAAATCCCTTTCCCAGTACTCCAGGTGCACGGCACTATCCGGCATTGTCTGCCGACGATCACGTGAGGCCGCGAAACTTTTTTGCGTTTTCACGGAATTAAGCAAACGACAGTAAAACCGTCTCTTGCGTCCCTCGGAAAGACCTCCTTCTGGTGTGCAACTGCTTCGGTCTCGAGGAGACGAGCAATGTTCTTGCGTGATAGCACTCTATCGCACGAGGTAGAATGCAAGCCCGGTGAGAGCGCGCAGTCAAGCGGTTTCAAGCATATCGATGCATGGCGACGAATGGGAGTGGAATGGGAAGTATCGAACATTCTGTACGTGGAACATTTCCAAGATTTTGGACCTGTCATTTGATACTGCACTAGCACTGTATCGCACGAGGTAGAATGCAAGCCAGGTGAGAGCGAGCAGTCAAGTGTTTCAAGTATATAGATGCATGGCGACGAATGGGAGTGGAATGGGAATGACTGTGCATCCAGAACACCCGATGGCACTGAGAGTTGAACGAGATTGAGACAGCCGAGATAGGACAATTCAAATCGATTAAATTGCGGGTCGTAGTGCAGTTCTACGACCCGCACGCGAGAGGCATGTGTACTGACTAGAAATAGGCAGCCGCAACGACGAAGAACATTATGGCCAAACTGAAACGACACCGGTCTCGACACTGAAAGCGCGAGAGGACTAGAAGAAATGTTAAGGTTCAGATGTCATCATGTGAGTCCCGAGGTTTTGGATATGCCCAAGCGCGCATTGCCGTAGGGGCGAAAGGTCAATGGAGAAAAATTGAGGGCGTGGGCTCTGCGCACCACAGCCATCCATCGGGGGCGGAGAACGTCGAAGAGATGCAGCAGGACGAGGTGGTGGCATGTAGGTCATCAAAAGCGGTGTATGTAACACGTGGCGCTGGCGGGAGGCAACAGCAAGTAGCGCATTGGGTCGTTCAATGAGAGGAAGGACCGACTGGGGAGGCAGCACGCTGCGGATACTGGCAGGAAGCGGTGGAGTGGGCGGGGATGGTGAATTTGCCGGCTAGCGACGCAAGGTTCGGAGAGCACACACCTAAAACGACATCTGTGGGCCAAAAACAACGCCTTTCAAGCCTCCATGAAACCCGCGGAGCTTCCAAGAGAATATGGGACAATAATTGACTCTAGACGATACTTGGAATACAAGACTGTGAGTAGGTATCCTACATTGAGAGGGTGATGATAGACGTGGCGAGATGAGCTCCGTGGCGGGAGCGACTCGGACGCTGCAAGAATGAAGTGTGGGATAAATTGAATAAAATTAGCGGAAAGACAAAGGGACAACGTACCTGTTCTCGAGAAGACGCGGCTCTTCAGCGCAGGGCAAGGTCAACGATCCCTCCGAGTCCTCTAACCCTCGGTGATGAACGTGAGCCTGACCTCGTGGTATTCGTCGGGGTCTTCATCCCGGCATTGGATACGTGGCGCGTGTCCGGGCAAGAGAAAGCAACGCGGTCGGGCGTTGGATGGAGAAGGGTGCGGCGGGCTGCCGGGAGGCGTTGCAGGCGGGTGGCGGGCAGACTGTGGGGAGGCGTAGTAGGCGCATGAGTAGAACTTCGCAGCGGCGACTGCGAGAGATTGCGGTGGCAGCGTTGGCAGGCAAGACCGCCCGATGCGCATCCAACACGACGGATAACACGACGTCCTTGACGGCGGGAAATGTTTAGGTTTTCATGCTCCCTGAGGGCGTCGTCAGCTACTTCTGTGCGTGGCGTCGTGCTCGGCCTCGCGGGAAGAGGCGACGGAGGCCAGGGTGGACGAGATAACATGCGAGAACGGCGCGCACTGGCCCATGTACGGTTGGCGCACACAAGGAGGGAAAACAAGGAAACGCACGGGAAGGGTGGAAACGGGTACGGGGAGTCAAGATCGGATAATTCTAATCAACAACTCCCGGTACACGAGTACGGGGGTTGCTGAATAGCAGATTGCTATTTAGCAACCCCCACGTCAGAGATAAGATAAGATACTGGACGCTTTCGCATCCATTCCCGCCGCATTTTCGACTCCAAAAGGATTTACACATGTGGGGGTGTTCCCAGCACGCCCCCCCCAGAAACCCAGCTTTTTTCTCGAAAATTTCCCGGGCCATTTTCAGCCATATCTGCTCAAGTGGTTCTCAAACCAGCTCAAATCCTCCAATTCGTAGTCCAGGTGGACGAAAAAAATATGGGAGCACAGGTGATGTACTTTTATCTCTACAGCATTATTTACAGCATCTTTGAACAAGTTGTTACCCCTCAAAAGCGCCTGAACGCATTCCGACGCACCCCGCCACGCCCGCCATCAGATCTGAGATTACAAATCAGAGGGTTGCTGAATAGCAGCAACCCCCTTGCCGAGACTACGGGGGTTGCTGATTAGAATTATCCGTCAAGATCGGCGGCAAGATAGCATCAGATACTGCAAGACTAAAAGTGTGAGATTTATGTGTAGACGACGTAAAGTAAGAGGGAAGACTGCTTTATGATTATTCGGACCGATCCGAGTTAGCTTCCTCTTCTTGAAGATACGTACTCATACTTCTTTTAAGTAAATATGTGTACTCGGGCCGCCGACCCGCCCCGCCGTCTAAGGCCTTTGTCAAATAAGCCCCGCTCGACGCCATCAGCTTAATGCGCTCCCGGCGTCAGTGATGGCACATCACCGGAACCATCTGATGAACATTCTCGGCACACTCCGCCTTGCTCTCTCTTGTACTTCTTCCGCACTTCCTTTGCCGCTTTTCACGCTCGGTGCACTCGAAGCGCTGCATCACCGGTCACCGCCCACGACGGCTAGCCGCTCGAGAAGCACATTCTACCCTTGATGAAAGGGACGGCCCCGACACGCGATCTGGCTCTGGAACGCGGACGTTGATGCCGCGTGTGTATGAACAACTGTGAATGCGCAGGACGTTCGGCTCGTGATTAACTGGCCTGCACCCTAGAGGCTAGTCTTGGGCCACTGATAAATAAACTATTTACCATGACCCAGAACTTCATTCCTTTACACTCTCTGTAGTTGTTATAGTACTAAGGTGGCGACAAGTTGAATCAAAGTTTCTTATTTTGGTCGAGCCCCTGAGTCACGTCCTCAACCTGCGTGCGATCTTGCCGGCGCCGGTGGCGCACGGCACTGCCACGGGCCCTCCGACGAGCGCGCCTGATGCGACGCTGTCGGCCGGCCCGCCGGCCCGGTTGTTTGCCATCGGGGCTTTTGCCAACTCTTCCACTTCTCTTACATACTGACAGTGTACTGACACCAATCTAACCAAATCGAACAATCATCTACTACTACGGACTCGTAAAGTGAGTCGATAGTGCATTAGTCTAACTCGGTTCGAGGGGGAAGCTGCGGATCTTGGTCTGACAGGCATAGGAAGGACGCCAAAGAGCTGATGCGTCTGATAGAGGACTTTGTATGGTTGTACTGGCCGATCCAAACATTGCCCTCATTTGTTTGTAGTTACTCCCAGTCCTCAGTGTCTAGTACCCCGTTTGGGAAGCGTGACTGACCCCTATGCTTCTAATTTCTCCCACTTCAATTATCCTCCAATTCCGCACTGTTGCTCAAGCACAAGACGAGTTCGCCGTGCAACGTTTGATGCCTAAATCTCCGCGTGTTGTTGTCGCAAAGGCGGGTATTATAACTCTAGCTAATGGCGCCTTCAATGCTGGTCTCTTGTCCACTTTTCCTCTGCACTTTCATCTATGTCGTCTTCGCATAGCTACCACCCATACCACTCCTCGTCTCGTGCAAATTTTCGCGGCCCAAAACCCTTACTTTCTCTACCTCCTCCCGAATCTTCTTGGCTTCTTGATGCATTCCACCAGCTCAAACTATTTAATGACAACGGCGTCTTGGTCACTTGGGGTCATGGAATCTCCAATCAATGGGACGAAGTACCTAGGTGCGCCTGCATCTTTCTGCACTCTTCTCTGCCTCTTACAGCATTTCCAGACCCCAACGCGTAACAAACCACGGGCCTGTTGATATCGCTGCCTCAGGCTTCAAAAAAATCTGGGGCGCGAATAATTCACCATTCTTTTGTCCTCATACCCGATCCAATGGCAAACAATACCGCCCTCTGGCGTTATCTCTTGGCGGCACACATGAAGGAGGGTCAGCCGATTTCTTTCATGCAAAGGACCACAATTGCGCTTTTCGAGGTATGGCAGGTCTTTCTTGCACTCTTACCATTCTGATAATGTCTCAGTTGTTGTCAAGCCCCTCAAGGAGCCGCAATACCTTACATCTTGGGACGACAGACACCGCTATCAAGGTAAGCTTGCTCTTTACCGTTTGCTCAAAGATTCTTACCTGCTTTTCAGAAGCAAACCAAGGCGACTTCGAAGAGGAGGATGAACGCTCAGAAGGTCCTAGCTCCTCCCAGCCTTCATCTAGCTCTGCTAGCTTTCCACCCTCTTCTTCACCGCCTTCAAGCCAGTCGTCATCATCATCTACCTCCTCTATCAACTCCACCATTGCCAGCCTTCGAGTCCAGGCTATGCTTCTGCCCGACCCACGCATCTCTACTGTGCCAATTCGGGCTCTTCCCAGGCGGCCTACTTCTATTGGTGGAGGAACTGCCCTGGAAGGCGAACGGCGCCTCAACCCATTCTACAAGTTATCGGTGGCTAATGCGCGGAAGACTGCAGGTCAGTCTTTCTTCTTCCTTCCTACTTTCTTCCTACGTCTTTCTGACTCCTACGTAGACGTTGAGCTCATGGAATATCTCCATCAAATAGATTCTTCAGGCGTTTTGCAAGGTATGACATCTCGCCATCCAAATACCTCTTTCTCTTCTTACCAACGATTAGACGATCCCGAGTCTCATCCTGCATGGGACACGAACAATGTCCACCGTGTTTTGCAGGTCTACGACTCCAGGATTTATCCGCAATGTCTACTCAGAACAAACGACTTCCTGCAATATTTATACAAGCCCGTCGGCCAGGCCATACGCGAACTCAACTGTGCACTAGGAATTCCGTACCACGACTATGCCAGTCTAATTCGTTGCAACATCTCATGTGACTGCTGTCGCAATCAGTTTTCTTTCCACGGATATAATGCTCATATTCTGGATGGTAAATGCTCGAATCACCCTGATCTCAGCCCAGGCACGTTCTAGCTTTCTTTCAGACCGATTTGTCCTTACTTTTTTGGTAGTTGACACTATCGATTCTATGGACGATAATACCTTCCACTTTCGGTCATTTAGAGATGACAAGTACCCCAAGAAGGTTGGGGAGACACTCGACACAGCGGTAGGGTCCGCATTGCTGGAGTGGAACTCGCGTCTTGGTGTACCAACCGATGTCTGGATGACAATTTCGACCGCAGTAATTCATTGCGAGTCTTGCGACCTGGTTCGCTCATTCTCTGCGCACCGACTTCACCTAGATTCAGATAACAATTGCGATGACCAAGGCCAAGAGCTCATTGCGCCGGGTGGAGATTGATTTTATGTGTATTATCTTACCTTATTTGTACTGTAAATAAAGAACACTTTCTTTCTTGCAAGCGATCGTCCTTCTTCAAAAATATCTTGTCCAACGCGGCTCTTCAAGCTTTAATTTATCAACGGGCGACCACGGGAGTCAGCTCTGCAGGAGGTCGCCGTCGCCTCATGGGGGCGCCACTGCGCTGGCGGCCTCATTAAAGCAGTCAAAGCAAAGAGCGCACCTGTACTCCACCATGCCTCTTGCACATCCCTCCAAGATCTTTCGCGAGCCCAGCACATTTCTTTTCGATGCCGAAGGAGCTCGCAAGCAGCGTAACTCAGGCGACATAGTGGTCTATTGCCCAAGTTTACGCGCAGTAATCAAGATTGCTTGGTGCGTCCTTTCTCTCCGCATCTCAAGTTGTTATGAACTCATCATTTGTTAGGCCTCTTATTAACGGTCATCCTGTTCCCCCCAACTTCTTGTTGCCCTATCTGCATAGCCTAGGTCTTCACTGGGCGTGTTTTTGTGCTATGCACGGTGCCATCGTGCCTTGCCGCATCATCACATGGTCAGGCACTGGTACCTACGCATTCTGCCACTATAGTAGCGCACGCTGCCAGTTCTTTTGTACGTTGTCAAACCGTCATTTCATACCCTCATTCATTTTTCCCAGTGGACCTAGACTCTCTACACCAGTCTACGACCCGCCACGAGGCGTATACACCCATTGGTTCTGGTGTGCTGAGCCCAGACTCTCACTTAGCCCGATATCTTTTGGCCGACGATGATCAAAGTAACGCCGAGCCCCTGGAGAACGCTCTCTACCTTCCTGGGTACCTAGGAGAGTGTGAGGAATCCGTGAGGCAGTTGGGAGGCATAGTGCTCGGGGATCCTTCGCTTCGTTTGGATGGTTACCTTATGATGGCTGAGCAGAACTCTGCTAACCCAGGTGCGTTCCATTATCTATTATCCCTGAAGGCGTAACTAATGCAGACTAGTAGTCATTGCATCTAACGAATATCAATCGTATGGAGTTCAAGTCTCCTCTCCAAGCGACTGGCTCCCCCCGCTCGCTTTGAATACTTTGAACGTCAATGAGGCTCACCTGTTCACCAAGCTTGGGAGGGGTTCTGGGATCTCGGAAGAAGAAGCGTCAGGCCTGATGGAGCAGTGCCCTAGGTGTGGACTTTTTTTTGTACATCGTCTCTCCATTCTCCATGTTCCCTTTTGTCCACCCAAAGCAAGACGTACTCGTACATTGACTCGCCCTGCCAAGGACGAAGATTACCAGATGTTACTTAGTAAAAAGAGCTCGTAGACGACTTAGTAATAATCCCAATGTTTTCTGAAACTTTCCGACGCAAATGCTTTTTATTTCTATTGAACTAAGATACATTACGCGATGCCCAACCATTCTGGTCCTGAACCCATCCATCACCGTACTTATCAGAATGAAGTACAAGAGACAAGCGAACACCTTCAAAGGTTAGATTGAAGTGCGTTATTTGGCAAGAGGGAAATATAATCGCATCCCAAGGGCGAGGTCGGAAAACACACCCAGGCTCGTACATCACCAGCTCCCCTCCTGTCCAATTCCCAAAAGGAATCACGACACAGAACAGCTTATCTCCACCGTCCCGGTGACCTCTTGTGGAAACGCGCACATTGATTACAAAACCTCCGAACGGATGGGCCAAGCTGCGCTCATTTAGTGGCAGTCTTGTTGCGTATACAGATATGTCTGCATGCTCCTTAGGAAGAAGCTTGCGCATCTACGAGCCGTCATTAGATAGATGAATAAAGTAACGACTGACATCTCACATGGAATTCAATAATAATCGTTACCAGCTTGATAAATTCTGCCAAAAGATCTGTCTCTGGCGGATCGGCCGTCATTTCTTCCGACGGGTGGGGAGCTCTCTGGGAAAAATTTATATGTTCCACTCCGACCTTGTGCACCACATTCGGGTGAACATCTTTGGGAGCGTCATGTCCCTGGAATGGCCAATTAAATAAGAAGGCAAGGCAGTGGAGTCGTATAGCAACGTACCTGCTCTGCATAACGATTCCAATAAACTTTATGCGATGCACAGTACTTGAAGTCAGGCTGGTCTGAGTTGACTGGATAGACCTCTCCTGTCAGAACGGCAGACATTATAGGAATTGCTGTCGCATCCAAATGAGGCAAAGTCTTGGAAATGTTGGTAATAAGCATAGCGATCAGCTCATCATTGGCATCGCGTAGGGTCAGTACATTCCTATTACGCAGGGTTAGAACGTCAAAGTATCATGAACATCCCACTTACCCATCACAGATCTCGGATGGTATGCAAACATAACCATCCGGTCTACGTACACCGCCTTGATACAATTCTTGGAACTAGAAATATGAAGTAAGTATGGATAAATCGTATCTTGAAAGAATTTTACCTTGATTCTTAAATCAGCTATGCTCACGGCCACTGGAGCGGCCGCAGCCTTTGGGCGCTCAGCGTTAGTCCAAGAGACACTATTTTCCGGGTTCACAGGGCAGGGTGTTGCCTTCAAGTCAAGCTGAGTTCGTATCGTGATTTCTTCACCAACACAATCTTCAGTAATATTGAGGTTCTCAAGCGTTAGCGGAAGAGAGGGTGCAAGAAGGGGATCCTTCAATGCCGCCCAGCAAGGAGAAAGCGGTGGTAGTTTGAAGTAGCTAGACAGGGTCAATCAAATGGAAAGAAATTATGTGGGAAACAGACTGACTTGAAGTCGAAACGTCTAAGTCTTGCTGACATACGATCCACGTCTTTGAAAAGTATGGTTTCCGCCTCGATTTCAGCGTGGGGAGGGAAATCAAGCGAAAATACATCATCGAGCTGAGTGGTTACTTGTTGGATGAACACCATCTGGGGAACCATCAGCGTCCGGGTCAGGACGCCACAGTCTTTTGAAAGGACATGTTTGTGGTCTTCAGCTTGAACTAATGTCAATTACCGTGAAAAAGAAAGAAAGGAAAGGAAACTCACGATGAGGGGCACACAGAAGATAAGCCATCCGCTGGATGACTTCGAGATTATCCTCTTTGCAAATCTGGCGCTTGAGGCCAGATATTGCGATCATCGGAATAACATACATACTGGCTGTAACAATGTTAGTATGTCACTAGTTGAATTGAAATGACACGTACTAGCTGCAGCTAAATAAATTAGACGAGTTCCCGCTTTATACCAGTTCTGGATTGCGACAGATGTTACACTCCGGTGGGGTACCTCATTGGCCAAAGTGAAGTAGGATGGTGGCCTTGCACCGGTGTAAACTTTGGTACGCCTACAAATAAAGAATGGTGAGTGAACAATCCTCTAATCGCCATCGCCATTTGATGCTTACCATTGGATATAGAATGCAGCGCGAATGTAACTCATCATAAGATCAAAGTCGTTCTTGACCTGGAGGCCCTCCAGCTCGGCGCAGCGAGTCATGGCAGCAGAAAAGTCGGAAGGCGGAGTCTGTTGTGGTAAACGGGATGAACTAATGTTTTGCATGGCGATTATGAAGTCCGCAAGTTTGTGCTGAAGGTCGAGAGAGATGGCGATGAGTGACAGTCCAACAATTCTGAGAGCTGGCTCCCGAGTGGCATTGGGAGGCTCCCCTTCAGTCGTCCATATAACGCCCTTCTCCGTCTTGGATTTCTTCCCTCCAGATCCCTTTTTGCTCTTGCCTTTCTTGCCCGATGCGTTATCCCCTCCCTCGTCGTCCTCTTCCTCCCGTAGCAGCTGAGCCTGCATCAGGCGAACTGATTTTGCAATGGGATTGCGCGCAGCAGCTTTAGTCACTCTCTTCGCATCTCCTCCCCGTGGACAGTCCCTTCCAGGCTCGCGTCTACTTCGTCTGCTCCTGGCCTCGACGTAATCCCCATCATCCGTACAGCCTTCATCTCCCCCGCCAGGCACGCCTCTTGCGTTTGCGAGGCGCTTGGAACGCCGAGGACTATCCGCCAGATCAGCTTGTGTAGCCTTTCGTTTTGTCGCAGAGGTGGAAAGGGCGGTGGAAGTTTTCTCGAGTGGGTGGGAAGCTGTGTTAGTTGTTTCGCCCATAGATTTTGTAGGAGAGAGGCTCCATTGGGAACCGACGAGGGTAGTAGTGGGCGATGGGGGTTCGTGCAAAGAGGACATGGAGAAAGTGGGGCTGGCGGGGAAGAGAGGTGGAGAGGGAGACCTAGGAAGGGCGCAAGTGGATGGGGCGAATGCAGGTAACAAGTCTGCCCCAGAATTAGAGAAGGCCTCTGTGCTGTCTGAAGATGTAGTGGGCTGTCCTGGAAGTAAATTAAATGAGTATAGATAGAGGGGCGTTTATATTTTACTGACCGAACGATAGACTTCTGGGTCTCCCCATCAGGGCCGGGAGTAATGTGGCGCCGCTGGGGAGAAAAATCCCAACGGCCGGTGAACCTGGAGACGCCGTAGAAAGTGGTTCTAATATCGCGCATTAAATCTGTAGTTGAGCTCTTAAAATAAGTGTAATGTACTCACCATGGACGACATGATCATCAACCCTGGGTGCGACGTAGTTGGGGGCATGCGAAGACAGGGACATACTGCTCCCTTGTGTGGATGTATAGCGTCTAGAGGGTTCATTTGTGCGATCTTGTTCTTGCCTAAGCAGTTCATAGAGGCGTGCTAATGCCTGTGGCGGCGGCGCCCCTGCCCCAGACGTCGAACTTGAAGTCCCAGCAGTTTGGAGAAGGGCTGGGAGTGCAGCCAGGAGAGCTTGCGCGTCACAATCTGGGATTTGGACATACATCTGTAGCTGAGATCAATGAAAAGACTTGGGAGAACGCGCCGTGAATGTTACATGACGGTCACCAAGTCGTTACAGGCCACCCGCTTGGTCACACCGTGGACGGTCCAGTGGACCGTCCACGGTGTGACGGAACGGGTGGTCGAGTCACCACGGAGAGTCACCCTCAAAAGAACGCGTCGCGTCCATTAGAAGGTGGCGTGAGGGCCAAACAAACAAACAACCACCTTTCCTGTTTCAACTCTCATCCACCATCTTATTCGGCCTCTTCAATCGCGTCCCTGCGGGGCTAACGCGGATATCTTTGTTGTAGAGCTGGCGTGTCTGTGGTACCTGCGCGAGCTGCGTGCGGACGGGAACGCGGTGCTCGCGGCGCTGAACGTCGGTGCGTCTCTCATTTCCTTGACATCAAAAATTAATTGATGATATGCAGACGACAATTTACTGAGGACTCTGGACGCGGTGGGGCGATGCCGCGGCTCAGAGCATTCCCAAGGCATAGCCCCGCCAGCGGAGATGTTGCACGTGCGCTTTCTTTCTGCTGCCACCGTGTCTCGTGTCACCCGCTGCCCACCACCAACGTCCGTGCCGCCCGCCCCTTAAGTCGCCAGCTCAAATCAAATCAAATCAAATCTCGACCTCGAATCGGATGCGGCAGCCAGCGATGGATTGATAACGCGCAGATGCTCGAGCGGGCTGGGGCGCAGATCCTCACATGCCACGGGCGGCTTCGTGAGCAGTGCGGACACATTGCTGTGCGTCCTCTCCTCCTTGGTTCCCCTCGTTCACTGGTACTAACACCTCGACAGGATCTCACATTGTATGCCCATATCCGGGCAGTCAAGCAAAATGTCTCAGGCCCCGTCTTCGCCAACGGAAACATCCTCTTCCAGGAAGACGTCGAGGCGTGCCTGCGCGAGACGGGATGCGACGGCGTCATGTCCGCCGAAGGCATCCTCTACAACCCCGCCCTCTTCGCCGGCCTCCCCGGCGCCCCCGTCGTGCCATTCTCCACGGCGTCTGACCCGACCACTGCGCCGGACGCCGACGCGAACGCCGCACTCCTCGCGCACCACCCGCCCCAGGCAGCACTCGCGCAGGAGTACCTCGCCATTGCGCAGAGCCTGCAGACCGTGACGGGCGCGAGCGCGATCAAGGGCTATCTCTTCAAGATCCTACGCCCCGCGCTCGTGCGGCACCCGGACCTGCGCGAGCGCCTCGGGCGCGTGCGCGTCAGCTGCGTCGACCGTGAGGAAACGGTTATCGCGCTCGAGGAGCTTTCCCTCACCGACCTCGACCCAGACCACCTCGCGTGCCTCCCGCGCACGCTCGAGCTACCACTCGACCTTCCCGTACAGGACTTAACCAGCGTCGTCGAGATGATCGCGGGCGTCGTCCTTCTCATCGTCCTTGCTGTCAATACGGAAAGCTCAGTGGAGAGCTCAGACCGCGCTACGCTCTCCCTGTCGGCGACTCAGAGTGCGTATACAGTGCATCTTCGCAGCTCCTACTAACTCATCCCCTTCCTTGTCCAGAGATTCCCTGTGTAAGTGCGTCTATTATTTGTGGTATGCCCTTTTCCCCTCCACCGTGTCGCATTTCCGGCTGACGCCTCCCTCGCTAGCTCTACGTCTTCGCGCATGTGTCGACGATGACGCGGCCCCTCCACGGCAGGGAATTCGGCGGTAGTCCTCGGTCCTTCCGGAACCCCTTCATCTACGTCGCCTCTCGCGCTGCCCGTGGTCGTCCGGGTGCCCGTCCCTTTGCTTAGTTTCGTGGATATTCCGGACACCGATCATACTACCACCCTTTCGCGCCACCTCCACATTCCCGCACTTGTGCTTGCTACCCACGTTTACCGTTACCCAGATTTCCTTCGCTTACCTCGCCGTTACCTAGATCTCCCACTTCCCCCTTCTCGAGCGTTTTTCCCATCCGCCTTCCTCCACCATTATCCTGAGCTCCTAGTTTTATTATATACTTCTACTCGTTATTCTGCTACCTACCACGATCGTCTCCTACACCTCCCTCTTCTCCTCGTCGTCCTACTTTCGTCCCTCTTCCCTCGTGCAATTCCCCACCGCTCCTTCTTTTGGTACTAACTCACACAGACATGGCAGTCACACCCGGATCCCGAGCGCCGAAGACGACCGCGGAAGTGGAGAGCGATGAAGGAGATGACGCGCAAGGGGATATGAGATTGGAAGGTACGTTTGTCCTCTATCTCGTTTTGTTCTTCTGTGCAAAGCAAGTCTAGCCATGCGCTAGTGATGTGGATGTGCATCCTCGTCACATCTCGCTTGTTTCGTCGCCCCTCATTTTTGCTCTTTCCTCCGTTTCTCGATGCGGTCGAGGAGGGACGAGTCGAGTCAGGCGCGGGGCTCGTCACATCTTACTTCCACGTGCCCGCTACCAACTCGTATCTTCCCTCGTCGCTCGTTCTTCTTCAGCTATAAGCCCCCGTTTTGCCTTCGTGGTACTGACATGCTCACAGAATCGGTACGCACACGCGGATCTGGCACCGAGAATGCAGCACCTTGTCGCTCTGCGGCGGGCGGGCTCCCCGCGGCCGTCGGGGCATCGATCTTCCCTCCGCTGACAACTCATACTCTAGATATTTCTTTGGATTCCTTCCTCGGAGTCCGCAGTGAGTAGTTTCGCCAACTTGCGCTCCTCATTCCCTGACGATTCAAAACCCCGCCATTCTTTTTGGCAGCACAGGCAGGTCTGGAGACGCCGCATTTTCTGTCCGTTGCTTCTGGACGCCGCGTGCCCTAGTTAAGTTAATGCTTATTTCAAGTCTATTCCCTAAAACTGAATCCCCTTTGTACTTTATTCCTGCACGTGTTAAAATTCCGAGCGCGATTCCCACCTAGTTGCTGTCAACGACTGGTTTCCAGAAGCCTAGAGGTCTAATAAAGGTGGGCTGCCTCAGGCCAGTGCCTCCCAAACTCAGACGCACTCACAAACCTCCCAAAGCGAGACGCACTCACAAACCTCTCAATCAATCATGTCTCACCCCCCTTGTGTACCGCCCACATTCCCCGCCAACTTTGACCGCGCACAGCATGACGCCGACGCAGACAAGTTCTACTATGGCGTTATTGTTGGCCGTGTTCCGGGCATTTACTTGGACTGGTAAGCCTATCTTTTTGTGTCTTGCACTTCTTTCAATTAACGGCCATTCAGGGAAGATGCTAGTGCCCAGACGCATAAGTGTCGCAACCAAAAATGGGAACGCTTCTCCACCTACGCCGAAGTTCTAGCGTTTTGGAATCATTGGTGCATCAAGGTGCACGAGCACGAAGGCAATATGTTCAAGGTCAAAGGCATCGCCAAGATCTTTGACAACTAGTACGTCTTTTTTCTTTCCACAAACAGTCTCAATACTCATCTTATGTAGCGACGAGGCCCTCGCCGCGGCCGCGGCCCAGTTCATCACTACCATCTAGATAGTAGATTCGTAGAGTCAAAGTGAAATCGAGTATTGTGCGCTTGTTGTTGCCGTCTCCGTTAGTCCTCAAAATGTTAGGGGCGAAATAACACAGCAATTGGGAAAGCATTAACTTCCCTGTATCGTGTTCTTAACTTTCCCATTCTAACTTGTACATTTCATAGTCCATTCTCGTCACGTAGATATCCTAGGGCGCATAACTGTGACATTTCCTGATCCTCCACCGAGCCCTGAACCTTGCTCAGAAAGCTTTTGCAGAGAGGTAAACGCCTTGACTTCTTGGGCTGTTTTCTTCTCCAGTTCCGCTGTGATTTTCTGGCGCTTTTGAGGATCAACTTCGCCATTCAACTGGCGCTCCTTTGCTGCAACCGCCCTCTGAGCCTTAACCAACTTGTCCAGTGCCGTCTGGAGCTTCTGGTTCAAGGCCTCGATCTTGGAGTCCTCTGCATTCAGACGCCGGCGAATCTGGTTATCTAGATTACAGGATAAGCTTTCAGCCCCAAGCGAATGGCAAACTGGGGGTTACCTTTACGCTTCAATTTAACCAACGCATTTTCGGAGAGATGACCTGTTTTGTAAGTAGGCGTGATTCCGTAGTCCTCGTACGCCTGGCACTGCTATTAGCGATTGTAATCAACAAAACCACCAGCTGAAAAATACCCGGAGAGTCTTCATCTTCATGGCGTCGAAAGATTGCCCTTTCTTGAGGCCGCCCAGCAGGGTACAATGCACCCCTTCCCTGTTAGCATCACGGTGAACGGATTCAATGAGATTAGAGTTGGAGTCGCCGGCCTCCCAAATTTCGCGTGGCATGAAGCTCTTTTCCCAACAAATCCCTTCGAATACGAACCCACTGGAAATCTTATTGTTCACCCAGTCTTTAAAGAGTAAACAAGCCGGTCGCTCATTGACAATAGTGAACAGACCTTGAGCTGGCTTTCCGCCGAGTTCGTAAATCTTCTCCAATGTACCTTGCCAATCAGGATGCTCCATGCAGACAAGACTACGCATCAGCCATCGCACCGACTCCGGGACTGCACAGAGTTTGACCAGCCGGATGTAATGCACGGTGCATACACGAAAGTTGCGGTGCAAATGCTCATACGGCGTAAGATCTTGAATTAATCTGTGTTGCTGATATAGATCGTGTTTTGCCGGCATTTTTGAGGCTATATTTTGCAAATGGAGTCCGAGACCTGAAATCTTCAGTACGGGAATTTGGCGGACAGCTTAACTGACCTTTTGCTTGGCCACGGTGCTGGTCAGCAACCCAAGAAAGCACCATCTCACCAAGACCGTCCTGAGGACTGGACGCATGTAGATGGTGCCACTGAAGTTGGCGTCCGGTGTCCTCCAATATGATTCCCTCAATTTCCTCAAACACCCGTTGATGTGCGAGAGCGGACATCCGATTCAGAAAAATTCGAACGAAAACAATACCTGCAAGAGGATTAGATAGAGGCTAAGATAGTTTGAAAATGACGCACTTGTGTTTGCATCCCGTTCCATGCCGGCAATCTCGAACTCCTTGAAGCCCATGATCCTTTTGAAACCAATGTCACTCTGGAGATGGCGGCCTGAAGAACGCAAACGTCGGCTGGCCTCTGGCGTCATACAAATGATGATCCTTAGCTTCTGGTCTGTTATCTCTGGCGGTTCAAAGTCGCCTTCGTCATCTTCGTTCATAGCTCGCTGTTGAGCTTCTTCAATATTTATGGCAAGAACACGCCGGATGTAATGGTTTTCTTTAGGTAGACAGCTGTCTTGATATTCCTTCAGATTCACAACACCTGGCGAAAGTGTTAGGCGTCCACCGGATATTTTGGATGATAATGTACGCACCAGCCCAGCCGGTACCAAATGGATAGTGCTGTTCCCGAGCTAGCTTGATATATGCTTTCAGATGACCCCGGTTCGCAAGAGATACATGCCAGTCAGCCAAAGTCGGGCTGATAATTTTGGGAAACTTCGAGCGGAGAAAAGATTTAAGAATAGGATGACGGATAAAGCGCCGAGCAGTGAGATCAGGCAGGTCATCGCCAAGCTGCTCCAAGAGGTTCATGAGTGCCGATCGGATGGGTCCCGGCGTCTTGGTAGGGAGAGGTACGGGATGGGGGTGTTCTCCGGATGTGACAATCAAAGTGAAAGGACACGCTGATCGATATTCCTCAACGGGCTCATAGATCCGAAACTTGCACCGGCACTGCAGGCGTTCCAAAAAGGGCTGAACAAGAGCACCGTGCTCATCTCGGTGAGGGACGGCTAGACACAAAATTTTAGATAACAGCGAGCTGAGGTATGCTTTATGGACGTACGACAATTTGCCTTTTGCTTGGAGAAATTCCAGACGGTCGTACATTCAACTCGTGGACCATATCCAAGCTCTCTAGCACTCTCCTCTATTCTTGAAGCCTCCTGCTCATCACCCGTAATAACGGCCTCAATGTAGTCGACATTGTATGCACCACTGCTGATACTGGGATCATGGAAATGGTTTTTCGAGCTTTGTTTGTAGTGCTCGCAGCTATTTTTTGAAAAAAAATCAACACACAGCCTAGACGTTCAAATGAAAAGAAAGAGTACCTGACATATGGACGTTCTTGGTCATCATAGTCGAAGACAATTCTGCCTTCGCAGATTCCGTCCTTCATTCGATACCCGCGCTGAGCCTGAAAGAGATAAAGCTCATGTGCTTCACGTTCTTCCTCATCCGACGCAGAAAGGAAGGTCTGGTCAGATAATGGGCGACTGCAGCCAAGCTTCTGCACTGCGGCAAGATATCCTGCTGTCCTAAGAAAGACATCCTTGCAAGGCGAGGACGACTGAAGCCTATCATCTCTATCATTTTGTAGACGCTCTTTAACATCTTCTCTGGTAGCAGATGTATGTGGGAGTGTAAGGAGCTCGAGGTCGCTATGGGGCAAACCTTGGAACCTTGGCCTGAGGTGTTTTCGGTCAGAATCAGTGGAATAATATCAGATGTATTACGAACAAGTGTTGTGGCTCTCGAGGCAAGGGACTGGGTCGCCCGTCTCGGATGACAAAAGCAGACGAATTTTCACCCCTTTACCCGAAATAGTCTGGCCTCCGGGTAGTCCCCGAGAGTATGCGATGTTGAGAGCAGGACTTTCCCAATTTTTAGGATCCATCGCAAAAAGGTGACCGATCGATCCAGTAGCACTTGTCTCCGGGTATTCGACTACAGCGTTCAGAGGGTAACGATATAGAATCTCGAGAGTTGTCTCCCTGTTTATTTTAACATCTATTTCTTCAGTGCGCTCCGAGGTGTAATGGTTGGAATCGGGCGGTGGCTGTGGGATGGATGAACGCGCTGGTGGATTTTTCTCCAAGTGGTCAAGCACGGCTATCAGATGATTTTTAATTTCCAGCGGCACCAGGACATCTGTTTTCTGAGAGAATGGCGCCAGTTGCTTAATCAGAGGGAGAATATCGACAGTCTCAGTTGGTGCAGGATTCAAGAGATTGTTGATTTGCATCATCCTAGATAGAGGTTGGACGACCGCCTGAGGATGGAGAATGCTCGCTAGGTCCATGACGCCGCAGAAACACAGGAGGGACTAAAAACATATCTATTCGTCGGTACATCGCAGTAAGGCCTCGGAGCGGCGGCCATTAATGGGGCTGCAGAGGAAAATTGGCGTGTGAGGAGGTCTGGTTGACACTCCCGCCCAGAAACAACACATATCGCCGGGAGAAAGACGGGAGAAAATTTAAATTAAGGGTGGCGTTGTCACACCTTCACGGGAGAGCTATGGGACTGGGTAAGGAGGTCTAAACGGCCAAATGGAGGGCACCGGCAGGCACCCTCCGGGAGCCGAGCAAGACGCTCAAATCCGATCAAAACCGCTTAAATCCGTGCTTCGGCTTCTCTGGCAGGGAAGGTACTGGATCCGAGTTAGACTAATGCACCCTCTCCTCTCGTAAAGTAAGAGGTAAAGTAAGTCGGTAGTCCTCAGTCGCACAATAGCGTAAGACTCTATTAATCACCTGTAGACGACGTAAAGTAAGTCGGTAGTCTAGGGTGAGGTAAGTAAATAAGTAAATGGAATCTAGAGAAAGAATGTACCCTCAGTCGCACAATAGCGTAAGACTGAGGGTCGTTATGCTACGATGAGTCTTATATATATGATCGAGAAGTGAAACGGATAAATAAACGAAAAGAATGAAATACATTAACCGCTGCACGCCAAATAAGGAGATTTTCTCCTCAACATTATGAACCGAAAGTAACGAGCGCGAGGAATTACGCACCTCGGCTCTAGTGTCTAAATGCGTCGGCACTGGAAGGTAGCTCGGCATTCGCACGAACGCAGAGAAATCAAAGAGAAAGCGCGCAGGGGCCGAGACGGAGATCCAGAGAGCTGGGATACACGTGGAGCTAGATTTGATCAGGTCCGATCAATGTCGGACATTAAGTCGGCGTTATTAATTGTCCGACCGCCCAGCTGTTGAAAAGGAGGTTGTTGGCATCTCCCCGTCCTCCACTTCCAACAAGAGTACTGCAGTTCCATTGCCTAAATTCTCCCATTTTTCTTTTCTAACCTTGAATAAGAGTCCAATATTGTATCTTCGCTGTCACTGCCAGGTGAAGGCTGGCTGTCATTGCAGAAGCACCGCTGCGAGTCATAGTTCGATTGGTCTAATCAGATCCGATCAAAATCGGACATCCGGGCGCTTTCTGGTGATCTCGCGCCAATATCGCCGGCTTTCCTTGCCGTTGAGATCCTGCCGTTGATGCCAGTGTAAACCGACCACACGAAGAAGCACCACTGTCACCCCGAGGATATGTTTGCCTAGTAAATAAGCAGGCTTTCCTCGCATTAAATGTTGGAATTCACAATGCCTATCCCAATCTTAATCAAAGGAAGGCGGCCGGTACCACCAGTACCCTCTCTGTCAATATTAATTTGAGGAATATAAACAAGAAAACAAGATGAACGTTAACAGTCCCCAACATCCACCCGTGAGTCCATCAGGATCTTCGAGTCCAATATTTCCTCTCAGCATCCTTTTCTATCCTTTTCTGCTTGAATTTCATGCAGGATGAAAAGTCGAACTGACGGGGCCTCCTCTTGCCGATGCAGCCGAGAGCTTCGGATTTAAAGGTCTGCTCCGGCCAGAGCGACTCAGTAACGTTTGAACGAGTGAGCGCTGTAATATTCCGGTCACAAGTACACACAGTATCATATAAATTTTTGAATGTGCCGCTGTAAAACAAAGTACCCACAGACTGTGAGCCTCAAATGAATTCAACATTCGTTCGGCGCTCGGATATTTCCGGGCACAGCGCAAACATGGCTTCCCACATAGACCTAGTTGAAATAAGTTGGGTGACAATCCTTGGGGTACAGGTTTATTTGGGACATCTATGGACACAGATTCTAGGACGAATGAAGGTACTTGAATTCGAAAGAAATACTCGCCGGAGCCGCATCCGAGACACCGCGACGGGGAGTCGCGTAAATTCCGCTTCGGGGAAATCTAATTAGACCAATTGAACGGTTCCTCCCACCGCTGTCAATCCAAGTTTGGCACCCACGTAAGTACTGCACCCGAACACTGTGGCGACCACCCAACACCTTCAAGCCCTCACGCTGAGGACTGTAGCTACTATCCTCCAGCTCATCGCCATTGAGCTGAAAAATCAACTAATCTACATTTCAAACAGGACTACTGCAGTTCATTCGGAAGCAATATGGAAGTGTCACTGTCAGCTGGCTGTCGTCGCCGAAGCGCCACGGCCCACATCGATCTAACGTACAGCACGCGAACAATGCGGCCAACCACTTCCCCGGATCTGCCGTCAAGGCCTTCTGTCTGATTTAAGGCGCAACGTGGCCTGCGCATGCTCCTCCGATCCCTCTTCTTAATCTCCAATACATTCTTCGTGCTACCACCCCCAAGTCTATTGCAGCACTACATCGTCTTTGGTCAGTTCTGTCTCTCATGTGAACTTGGACCCAGGCTGATATAGTGCTGTCCCTCGTACATAAGATCGACACTTACTCAGAATAGCTATGGCTCATCCCTTCACAGTTAACGTGAAAGGTGCGAGAAAAATTGATTAGGATACTGAAATCAGTATTTATTTTACCCAGGAGGCAAAGGAGGCTCGGGTGAACTGGGCATTGGACAGGGTGGTCCTGGAGGTGATGGCCTTGGCCCCACTCTGAATATCGGAACTGCCACTGTGCATGTTCAGGGGGGAGCAGAAATAAACATTCGGGACCGGGACATCATCATTAACTGGCTTTCGCCGATCAATTTCTTTTTACGACAGGCAGACATTTCACAGGTGCGGGCAAAAGGAACTGGTGAATGGCTGCTTAACCACCCTCTCTTTATGCAATGGGAATCTGGTTCTGAACGTACCCTTTGGTGCCATGGAATTCGTATGTAATTCATCATTCTTATATGCTCCCCAGACTAACCAAGCTGAAATTTCCAGCCGGCGCTGGGAAAACAGTCCTTGCGTGTGTCCATTCTCCACATTAAGTGGCCACCACTAATTATGAAAATCTTAGATCAATGGTTGTGGATCATCTCAGTGCTGCATTCAGAAACAACAAGGATATTGGTGTAGCTTGCATTTATTTGAACCACAAGGAAGCTGACCAGCAACCACCACCCAAACTTCTGGCAGGTGTCTGGAGACAGCTTGTACTTAACAGGGACATTGGCTTCATTGCCGAAAGTTTATACAAGCAGCACCGGGAGAAGGGCACTGTGCCATCACTGGAGGAAGTTGCCAATGTGCTCAGCTCTAGCCTCAAGGAGTTTTCACAGGTCTTTATTATTGTTGATGCCATGGATGAATATCCCGAGTTTCAACGGGAAATTCTACTCCAACAACTAGCAGTAATGGGTAGCAATGTGAACTTGATGATCACCTCACGGCCAAATATTTCTCCAGAGCCCTCCTCCTTTCCCAATCTTGAAACACTGGATATTCAGGCAGCACCAGAGGATATTCAAGCATACATCAATGCACAGATCAAGTTGTCTCCACGCCTGTCCAAGCACATTCGGAAGAAACCTGTGTTACGAGAGGAAATCCTTAAAAAAACCATGGACACTGTAGATGGAATGTGAGTGGGAGAATTTGTTGTTGGAAAGCAACTGAACAAATTTTTACCAGGTTTCTTCTTGCCAAGCTTCAGATTGATTCCCTGATGACAAAGAGGACAATCTGGGCAGTTCAAGAAGCTCTTAATTCCCTTCCAAAGGATCTTTATGGCAGCTATGATATTGCAATACAGCGAATTGATGCCCAGAGCAAGGAAGACAGAAGGACAGCTCGCTCAACCATCATTTGGGTGGCAAATGCAAAGAGGCCATTAATGATTGAAGAATTACAAGTTGCTCTTGCTGTTGAACCAGGCATGCGCCAGCTGAATGAGGAGAATCTTATGGACATCAATATCATTCTCTCTGTTTGCGCTGGGCTTGTCATTGTGGACAAGGAATCTTCTGTGGTGCGACTCGTTCACTACACCACACAGGAATATCTGGACAGCATTCAGGCCCTGCTATTTCCAGAGGCACCAACAGAGATAACATGCACACTTCTCACATTCCTTGCCTTTGAGGGATATCCAGATTCATCTTGGGAGCGGTGGAATTTACCCCCTCTGGTCGAGTATTCACAGTATTGCCTTGCACATGCTGCTGGACAGCCTGAAGTTCAACTCAGAGAAATGCTTCTTAGGTTTCTTGGTCAGGCTTTTCAATGGATGAAAGCAGTGAATGGGAGCTGGGAGTCTAAGTGGGATTCCCCACCATGGAATTATTCATATCAGCCATCACAACCCTCTGCATTGTGGATTGCAGCAGCTGCAAACCTTGTGGAGACTACAAAGTTTCTGCTGGAGGGGGTGCCTTTGCTGCAGCATTCAAAGAACTCAGAGATCATTGTGGCATCCTACTATGGCCACATGAAGATTGTCGGCATCCTTCTTGAAAAGGGTGCCGACGTCAATGCAGCAGGGGAAGAATATGGGAGCGCATTGCAGGCTGCTGCTGATCAAGGCCACACAGAGATTGTCAGCATCCTTCTTGAAAAGGGTGCCGACGTCAATGCAGCAGGGGGAGGATATGGGAGCTCATTGCAGGCTGCTGCTGCTGGAGGCCACACAGAGATTGTCGGCATCCTTCTTGAAATGGGTGCCGACATCAATGCAGCAGGGGGATACTATGGGAGCTTATTGCAGACTGCTGCCGTTGGAGGCCACACAGAGATTGTCGGCATCCTTCTTGAAAAGGGTGCCGACATCAATGCAGCAGGGGGATTCTATGGGAGCTCATTGCAGGCTGCTGCTGCTGGAGGCCACACAGAGATTGTCAGCATCCTTCTTGAAAAGGGTGCCGACGTCAACGCAGCAGGGGGAAGATATGGGAGCTCATCGCAGGCTGCCGCTGATCAAGGCCACACAGAGATTGTCAGCATCCTTCTTGAAAAGGGTGCCGACGTCAACACAAGGGGAGAATATGGGAGCTCATTGCAGGCTGCTGCTGCTCGAGGCCACACAGAGATTGTCAGCATCCTTCTTGAAAAGGGTGCCGACGTCAACGCAGCAGGGGGAAGATATGGGAGCTCATTGCAGGCTGCTGCTGCTGGAGGCCACACAGAGATTGTCAGCATCCTTCTTGAAAAGGGTGCCGACGTCAACGCAGCAGGGGGAAGATATGGGAGCTCATTGCAGGCTGCCGCTGATCAAGGCCACACAGAGATTGTCGGCATCCTTCTTGAAAAGGGTGCCGACATCAATGCAGCAGGGGGACTCTATGGGAGCTCATTGCAGGCTGCTGCTGCTGAAGGCCACACAGAGATTGTCAGCATCCTTCTTGAAAAGGGTGCCGACGTCAACACAGCAGGGGGAAGATATGGGAGCTCATTGCAGGCTGCCGCTGCTGGAGGCCACACAGAGATTGTCGGCATCCTTCTTGAAAAGGGTGCCGACATCAATGCAGCAGGGGGGAAATATGGGAGCTCATTGCAGGCTGCCGCTGCTCGAGGCCACACAGAGATTGTCAGCATCCTTCTTGAAAAGGGTGCCGACGTCAATGCAGCAGGGGGACTCTATGGGAGCTCATTGCAGGCTGCTGCTGATCAAGGCCACACAGAGACTGTCAGCATGCTCCTGGAGAGGGGTGCCAGGTTTCCACTCACACTGCAAAATGAAAGAAATGCACAGGGGTGAGTCTGATTGTAGATTTTCATATTGGCCCCTCATATACCCCTCTATCACATGTTAGATATTTCCTGTGTGACTTAAGAAGTATTTAGGTAGGAACTATGACAAACATGATATTACAGTATATATCAGAGCAATTGCCACTCACTGTGGTCAAACCCCGCTATAATAACTATTGGTGTTTCACAGTGCTTCTTCTTTGGACATGTGAACAAGAAGCACCTCTGACATATCTTTTTGAAGTCTGTCTCAGTTGAGAGAGAGCATCCTTGAGAGCATGAGCTGAATCTAAACCTGAGGTTAGTGTTGACTTGCAATTAAAACCTGGTACATACCACATTCCGGGGCTCTTTCCACATGCATTTAACCTGCTTCATACTCCCTCTGCAGCCTTTGGGCTTGCAATCAGCTATTGAAGTTTTCTACCGCTAAGAACTGCTGGAGATTTCCGGAATTGATGAAATCTAAGTAGACCAACCGAACTACAACTAGGTTAACAGTTGGCCTATTACCTGGGATAGAAGTTGTCTTCAGGTTAGCGGTTATTGGCAGTCCCAAGGTCTGTTCCTGGACTTCACAGTATCACACTCAGGCCGACATCTGAGAGGTGCAACTGGCAACCCGCAGACACAGCCACAGACTTTGGGGGCACAGAATCCCAGAATTGGCGGAGGACTTGAGGGATGCGAGCTACCTGGACCTCACGGGTCAAGATTTAGAGAGAGGATGAAGCAACAATGCAACTTCCTGAGCTGTGGGGACAGTGGACTGGAGGGACTAAATTCCAAAGGTCATGGGAGAAATAAGATGTGTAGGGGCGAAAAATCTCAGATTTCCCCGTTTGAAATAGGACTTTGATTTGGCGCCGAGAAACCCGAGTCCTGAAGTGATGCATGGGTCATTCACATTTAGAGCAGATCTGATGAGGGAAATGTTTTCCCCAGAGCCTGTCAAACGACTAGTAACCTCATTCAATAATTTCCGATATTTTGGAGCGGCAAGTTTTCAGGGCCCGGACTGGGTAAAATGTGTGGATGAATCTCGCGCGAAATGCAGAGTAATGATTGCAGCGCTGGCAATAAATGAATATTGCGAGCAGGGGTTCAGAAAAGCAGAATGAGAGTGCAAGTAGTCGTCATGGTTTTTTTTGGTCAACATTAGGATGTTGTGGTCACCTTGTGACTGATCCTTTGATAGTTCCTTTATTCGCGCCGAGAGTACCGAAACATCTCTTCGAATTTCCCACCACCAGCGTAGTGGCGAGCTCATGGCGCACTTCATGCAACAGGAAAACCAACTCTGGCATTCACTCTGGTTCCTTCTCCGATGCAGAGGCTCTTCTCAGTCCCCTGTTCAGCGCCCCTCCGGTGGTATTTCCAGAGCGCAGACCAACCTGAGTAAACTGCCTTCCCCTGGACGCTCTCGCCTCCCGAAATGAGCATTCTGGAGTCTCTACAAATGCCGCAATGCGACGACGTTGCACCAATGACACTGCTTACACCTACGACACCTGTCTGATTTCCTTTGCAAAGTCCATTGGGCATGCGGAGAAAAAAACAGTGCTCGAGTCTGAATCTAAGCGGCAAGCACTGCATCACATCGATTGGAGACACTGGGATTGTACTGGAACCACTTTACGACATTTGTTTTCCAGAAAATCTCGGACCTCCGCCTGCCGGCGGCATTAATTGTGTAAGGTATTCACCCTGGTGCATATGTCCTTCTTGCAAGTTGCTGTATCATACTTCCACATTAAAATTAGACCTCCATATCCACCTTTGTTGCGGTGGGTAGCGCCGCCCCCTAATTTCGGTTTGAAATTCATATGGATTTGGGTGTCCACGAGTGACTCAATATCCCGTCGTCCTGCTTGTCGCGGAAATCCGATTTGAGTTGTAAGCCAAGATAGCGCCTTTCTGAGCCTTATAGGAAAACGGAGAAAGTTATAGGACCTTGCAAGTATTTATTACCCCTTATAAGGACCTATAATCACTTATAATTTAAAATTACCTCTCTCAGGTTGGATTTAAAGTCCAATATTGGTGACATACATTCAATTTGAGTGGAACCTACTCTATAAGGCTCGAAAAGGCGCTATCTTGCCTTATAACTCAAATCGGATTTTTGCGACATCTAACATCCTCGTCCATGCCGCCGGCACATGGCGCTAGCCGCAAATCTTGTAACAATGATTGAGTGCTCTGCCGGCGGGCTGAGCAGTTTCAGCTGTGAGCCACCCTATTTAACCTTCTTCTCACTATTGCTAGCAATCTTGACTCCATAGCGCGCCGCAGAGGTGCGCTGCTGCCCACTGTTGATCAAGACCCCGCCATCTCTTCCGATGCTCTGTCGATGTCACCCACACGTTTGGATTGTATAGACACAAAATTATCTACTGCAGGTCTAATGTGCATTATGTTCATTTGCGAAGAATATAAAACTAGCTAAAGATAGAATAATGTAGGTTACCTGTATGGCCGAACGAAGAAAGAACGACTCATAATTAATTCTGAAATTAGCCAGAAACATAAATCTGTATCGCCCAAAACCCGCCGCACGTCGTCCCCGGTGCACCAGAGCATGGCATGTTGCACGATGATGCGGGAATGTCCGCCGGAGGCGCGCTGTTGGTCCAAGTGTTGCCGCAGTAGCACTCGGACCTGTACTCCACACCAGACATTGAGTAGCCTAATTTGGCGCAGTACGACATGCAGGCAGCCGGGGTGTTGGTCGAAGCGGGAACGTCGCCGGCGCTGATGGCGTTGGCGAAGACGTGGCTCACGGAGTCTCGGGGAAAAGCAGTGGTGCCGTAGGGTCTCCGGCCAGATGGTGCAACATTGGCGGGAGGTGTGAGCATGGTGTTGTACACCTAGACGGAGGGGAGTTAAGCAAGACCTTGGTGGACGAACCTACATACGCCAACCGGCTCCGCAGGTTATGGTTGTGTCACCGGCGCACGGTGACGCGCGGCGCGCGGAACTGCACGTGAAAATGAGATGCTTAGTAAGCTGACTCTTGCGAGACCAAACCAACCAAACTAACTCCCAAAATCACACAACAAATCCACACTTCCAACGTGGCAAGTTCGGGGTTCCAACCAAGTATTAGGTTGCTGCAACTTGGTTTTTATACAATTTATGTAGCGGACTTTGTGCTAATTCGGCAATACGAACTTTGTCCTGACCGTTTTAGGCACTTTGACACGATCTAAAGGCGTCGGAAAGGTTGGGTTTACAACGAGGGTTGGTGGATTTAACTCCAGAGTGGTTTATTTATGTCCTTAGGACCGCTGACGCTGTGATTCCGATGTTTACTATGTTATAGCTAAAGCTGACTGTGAGGTCCCTAGAGCCCGCTGACGCTGTCGATGTACGCTGTAATAATCCGCTGTTCGCTGCAGTAACCCTTTATCCAATTCCTTTATCTCAAATGCATGCAACAAGTGGTTTATTCCCAACTCAACACTTTCTCCGTAAACAAGAGATACACAAGCAGAAAGACAATAGTATATTTCTCTGAGGTACTCCGAGCGTATTCAAGGCGTTCCCACTGGCGTAGTCGTCTCCTAGACAGTCGTAGCAGTGAGAAAGAGGTGAATAAACTCTCCAACAAGCCAAATATCCGATAAATCCCAATATAATCAATTCAACTCCTTCCCGAGTTCTACTACACTGACAAGGAAGCTGCTTGGTCCCAAAGGCAACCAGTATAAACCGATTATCAGTGGGGCAGGATCCAGTACTCTACAACAAAGATATCTTCTCTATTTATACAAACCCGCAAGTCTCAATTAGGAAATTACAGGAACAACAATAACACGGACAATTCATGCCCTAGGACCAGGGTTGTGGAACTTTCCACAGTATTTAGCCAAGAAAGCCACCTATAAACAGTCAGTTTCAAATAGATTAGTATATTTCCAGCACAATTGCGTGCCCAGACTGCCTTACTCATCCCGCTGAGCGGAGTAATGATATCCCCGTGCCCTAGCCCTGGTCTAGACCTGATCCAACACTGCCTCATCTCTGTTCCCGGGCCAACATGCAGTACCCTCTGTCTGTTCCCATCACTCTTTAATCAAATAACGATCGAGCTCGATCATAGAAGCCCTCTGCCCGCTGTCAAGTGTGGGATCCCACCGATCACCCGGCCCGGTGAGTCATTGGCTTTTGCCGGTTTCATCCGTGATCTGCCTGCCGCTAGTTCTATTGCCCACCAGTGACCATTGATAGTAGTAAATCCTTATGTAAGAACCTGCCGCTCCTTTGTACTTGTGCCCACATGTGACAGAGTATGTCACAATTGAACCATATGCACCCGCAACTGCCTCAACACTGTTGTTGACTCAATTTAATCTGCAACCAACGCTCCCTGGCCTCGCTCATAGTCTAGATGGATGGTATGTGGTACCCTTGTTCGGAATACATGCAGATAAACCCCAATTCGGTCATAGAATGGTTGAGTAGATCTTTAGCTAAAGCTTCCGTGCTCTCTTGGAATCCAACCCATAGTGGTATCATCATCAAATCAGGACTCTTCTACTTCTGCACATGCATAGCTTCCTAGCCAGCTGCTCGGGCATCGCACTAGCTCTCATGTGGACATATAACGGCCTATAACACAGTACAAGAACACGCAATTAGTGTGTTTTCATGCCTGGTCATTTAGCCAGCTTATCAACGGCATGTCGCAGTCAGTGATGTTGGCCGCGGAGACATCGGAGACAAGACTTGCGCCGCAGTAGCATTCCTTGCAGTACTCAATGCCCATGTAGGTGAAGCCGAGAAAGAAGCACTTCTGAGTGCAAGACAAGGGAGTGTTGGTATCGGAGTTTGTGATGTATGCGTTGGTGAGGATACGGGAAGGAGTGTCGGTCGCGCATGGGATGGCAGTGTGCCACCCGCTGACGATTGAAGCGGTCGGGGTGGATGAAACAGACGATGAGGTGGAAGTAACGCTAGAGGATGGCATGAAGGAAGTGACGGCGGCAGTCATGCATGCAACCGCGGCGATGCTGGGATTAGCAGCTACGCCTATGGGCGAGAAACTGTGCCAGTGTCTTGTATACAACTGAGCATAGAGCAACACCAATATGAGAGTGTATACTGACGACATGATATTCAGCGAAGTGATTTCCCCCAGGCTGAACAACAGAACACTCGGTCACTAGCGAAAAATGCCTGGACCACATTGATGCACCCAGTTCCATCGACAAAAAAGACAGTTGTTTCCACAGCTCAAGATTTCGATAAGCGCATTGCCAGAGTTGTCGGTCGAAGGAAAAGTGGCCGAGCATGCAGTGGTGACGAAGACAACCTCATTCGGAGCAGGAGTTGATATTACCACCGTCGTGGTTAGCGACTGCGCTGCCAGAGTACCAGCGGTAGAGAAAGCAAGGAGCAAAAGGAGGTGAATGGAAGCCATTTTAGTTGATGGGGATGAGCAGCTGGTTCTCGACAGTCTCGGCGAGGAGGACAAAGTCTTTTATACACCAAATAATGAAGCATCCAGCGCACCTGTAATAGAAGACAGGAATCCGTTGGGGGAGTCGAATCAAACCCCTTTGGAGAGCGAGGGCGCTGTAGCACTTGAAAGAAATGCACACGTAGAATCAATCAGAGGGAGTCATGTGTCGACTTGAGGCAGAGAATCAGAGGTGACATTTCCGAGTCATATAGTACCTCGTTACTACGTAGGATGAGGATCTTCGTCATTTAATGGGGAAAGTTCGTCGGATGTCTGGGCGGGTTCGTGGGGTCAAAAATAAGCGAAGGAAAGTTCGTCGGAAGTGCTGGGGTGCTCCAAAAACCGGGGAAGTTCGTCGCAAGCCCAAATTTGGCCAGCCATCTGATCCATTCCATAATTGATGGTGATGCGCCCCGATTCTTATCCTCTCCCACCATCATCCCGCTATCAGGCATTTGGGGTATCCGCACGATTGAACACTTTGGCCATATTTGGTGAATACATGATCCAACTGCCTAATTGGGCCACATGTTTCCCCTAAGGGGCAAAAATGTACAGTTACACACTGGGTGGGTTGACTTATGCCAAATTTGGTATGCGACGAGCGTGCCTCGCAAGCTGATGAACTTGCACCCCATCTGACGAAGTCCCGCAATCCTACATAGTGACGAAGTATGTAAGGGCTCGACGTTTCACTGAGCCAATTATACTGTGATCGCGATGGCCGCAGTCTCTGGATTTGCTACGAATAGCCCTATCAGTCCACCTGGCCCGACGTTGGCCTCTGCGTCCCACATGCTGATGGAATGGAAGGAGTACGCGAGAATTGCAGCCGTAGGCAGCGCGCGGATGTAGGTGGGACCGGAAAGCTGGTGCACAGGGCACAGAAAAGAGTTCCAGGCTGGGGTCGGAATCGAATCGGTAGGAACGCATATATGAGGAAGATATTCAGTATCGGTGGCATTTTACGACGATACAAATAAATCAAGGAAAGGAGGGAGCCGACACCTAGCGTCCGAGTCGTGGAAGGAGAAAAGAAACAGGAAAATCAAACGCACCCGCACCGGTATCCATGTCCAAATGAATAACCATCTCCTGTGAGATCCTCCAAAAAGTGAGGTAGCGTTATGAGGGTTCCTTTGTACAAAAATTCAATCCCGCGCGTGAGAGAGAGGTTTGGCCCGTGCAAAAGAGTTTTTTCCCGCACCCGAAACAGGAGGGAAATGGGTGCCCGAGGCCTCGAAGACTCACACTGATTTGAATTCCAGCCCATCTCGCTATGATCAATTTTTTTATTTCTTTTCGATTCCGGTTCCCGGGTAGAGCCAATGATCACGTGCCGAGGCTGCTGATCGGATCTCTTCGGCTGCGTGCACCGCGCTGGTACTTGAACACTTTTTTCCAAGCCGTATGCCATACGAACCTCAGAATAAGTTAAATACACCGAGTTTCGCGGAAGCTCCTTTGTGGGAACGCGAGCCAAAAAAAACTGTCTCATTACTTTGGACACTGTGATTGGAGAAATGATGTATCGTAAGTAAATAAGGTCAGAAGGACTGCCTCGGGAGTAAAATTGCTGAATGTGGTGTAGAAAATCGGCGACATAATAGGATTGTATACAGATGCATGCACGAAGATGCACGCAAGGTGGAGGAATGGAGACCTGGGTAGAGAAATGATTAAGATTAAGTAGCATAGGGAGATAGAAGTATGTGGATGCCAGGGAGTTGGAATACGAGTTGGATTCAATAAAGCGGGTAAGGCCGACGAGCGGCACAGCCCGCTACCGTTGTTGGGACGATGACAATCATTCGGCTATGTGAATATTAAATCAGGTCATAGACTACTACGGGGTATATAAGATCTATGTGGCTAGGCAAATGAATGTAAGGAGTGACAAGGTGCTAAGGAATAAGTGCGGAGATTGTGTCCAGTAGGATCGACCCACTTTAGGACGTCCGACTCTTCTTCTTCGGGGGAGAGATAGATTTGAAACTATTGAAGGCGTTGTCGACGGCGTTATCGGCCTCGAGGTCTCTGGTGCGCTTCTTTGGGGTGGAAGGTGTTGTAGCCGATGGGAGGGACGGGATCGGAGGACTCCAAGCTTTCCCGTCACCTTTGTCGATGATATGGAGCCGTTCCACGTAAATATGGTATATCTGTATGCTGTGGATCAATCCCGATTCCAAGTGGACACCGTGAAAGGGTCCACCTTTGAACTAAAATTCGATTCGTGGAAAACAAAAGTTTCAAAGGAGATCTGGGCACCGAACAGCGTCCCCTCCGTGAGTTTGCTGTACAACTCGTGCGGCGCAATGAGATTGTCGTTTTCATCTCGGAAGTCGCGCTGGATGAGCTTGGCGGCTTCATGAGCAAAGTACGGACCGCGGTGGTCGGGCAGCATATCAGGGGCATACGTGTCACCGATCTTTCTGTCTAACAAAGAAAATCTGTATCAAGAAGATGGTGACTGCGATGTATGAGCGACCTACCATGGACAGCTGGCGCTGAGGGTGCCGCAGTTTCCATCTCTACATTGTCGGCCTGTGCATTGGACTTTTTGTTTCTGGCACGGCCTTTGCTCGGACTCGCATCGACGTTCTGCTGAACATTGCGCGGTTTCTGTTCGAAGGAGGTTTAGTGCAGGTAGTGCGGAAGGACGGTGACTCGAACCTCGTAGGTGGGGGGAAGACGCAACAGCATGATATCAGCTGGTTCCGTTGGGTGTCCATCCGCACGCGACAGCCATTCTACGACTTTGTTGAAGTGCTGCGTCGGTTAAGTTGTGGCGATTGCATGGGCACTAAATTCACCTACTTTTCCGCTGGCTTCCTCCTCAAGAGCGTCTTGTTCTCGCACGTAGTCAGCCGCAGCCAAGAAGTCACCATAGATATCTTGTAGCTCCGGGGTGGCTCCCGTAGGGCATCGAGCAGCGATGAGCATGCGCTGCGGCGTGGAAGAGTCGGAAAGAGGCTGAGGAGTTGTCAGAGAAGCCCGCAGTACCGACAAAGACTCACCAATTTGTTGGCGGGCCATTTTTTGGAGTAAGCCGCAAGCCAGGTTCCTTCGGCCTCCGAACCGACCTCAGCAACGATGTTCGCGGTGAATTTATGGCTACCGCTATAGTATTTGCCGAATTTCCCGTCGTCATCGAATTTACGAGAAAATGTCTCGCCGAAGGTTTGAGTGGCGAGGCTTGAAGTCATTGTTTTCAGAGTTGCTACAACCTGATCATAGATTGTGGTATTGCTCGCGGTGGCTCGGATCCGGTTACGGCGAGCATAGATAGACATGGAGTCGTGAACGGGCGAAAGGATAAAGGAATGTGGGTGGTGGGAGGATCAAAGGGCGTGAATACTGTTTTATGGGAATCTGGAGCTAGGGACCCTAAAAGCGAAGCGTTTCATTGTTAAGCGAGCGCTAGGGAAGCTCAGGGACGCACCGAGCTTAATAGCTTTAATCCCGCTTTCTCCGTTGGTTGTTGCGCATACGGTTTGGCTTGGGAGCGGAATCCTCTGGTCGCGGTCGCTTGTGGCCTTTTGACGACTTGATAGTTGTACTTTGCAAGCCGGAATCGATGTCCATGGGCACAGTCGGCTCCGTCGGAGTGCGCTTTGCGTTTCTGGCCCGTTGAGGTGTGGATTGCGAGGACCCTGATGGTGGAGCGCCTTGGCCGCTGATTAAACGTAAAGTGGTTGCCTGGAGTGTTGCTAGGCATCTTGCTTCAGGGACCGCTGAGTTCGGGCTCCAGCTGGAATGCTCCTCGGTTGGCAGAGCAGCAGCGGAGAATGTTTGGACGAGATATTGTTGCGATTCGGCAGCCTCTGCAGCTGATCCATATCTCATATTGGTCTGATGGTATAGCATATCCAGTCGTTTGAATTCGCTGCGAACATCTTGACTCGGATGGCACTGAATTTTGTCCAAGCGGAATGGTCGAAGAATGAAGATTCCGTTGAGAGATGTAGCACGTGACAGCATCACGTACGGAGATTCTGTTCCTTTTGTGCTTTCCAAATCGACGATAATCGCTTCCATGGTCTTTCCTTGCGCTTTATGCGCTGTCATCGCGAATGCTGGGACTAGTGGGAGCTGTGTCCGCTTGATAACACATTTCTTGTACGAGTCCGGATGAATGAAAGTCATGTCGACTGTCTCAGCAAGAACTGCGGCGTGTTTTGGAGGGAGATTGGGCAGTGCCGGACCCGTCATCTCTGGTACGTACACTATACAGGACGTTGCATATCTCTCTCCTAATTCATTAATTCTGTAGCGTATCTGCTTCACAATTCCTGTCGTACCGTTCACAATACCATTTTGCACATCAAAATTTTGCGTTATCATGACTGGCATTCCCATCGCAAGAGGCAGGCGTCCGAGACCGTAGTTTGTCTCGCCGGAGTGCAGCTTTGAGAGAAGGTGGTCTCGAAGTTCTGGCTCCTTGATAAGAGCACCGTTACTCCGCATATCCGCTGCGTGGTACCAATGCAACTCATTCCCTGTTCTTGCTGCATATGCACGAGCGGCCTTTTCATTTAAAGCATCTTTGAGCTCATTCTGAGAAACTATGACAGGCAAGTTCCGAAGTCGAGGTACACTCCAATCAGGTCTTAGTTGTGTTATCAAACGCGTGTTCAACAGGTCGAAATCCTCGATGGTACACCGGCCTTCACGCAAACGGCTAAGTAGTTCAACAAACTTTATAGCCTCTGGATCAGCTTCATCCAGTTCACCTGTGACCTCGTTCCTTTTGCGCCGGACACGCTCTATGCGCTTCAACATTACCACAGTGTTGACCCAAAGCCACAAAAGCTTTCCCATGATATCTCGTTGACCTTTCTTTCCTGCCGCACTCTCCGTATCAGTCCTTATTTTTGCGAAGAGTTTTGTCTGCCCCACAGGGGGTAATTGCGCAAAGTCACCCGCAAATATTACATTGATACCTCCGAACGGCGCGACATTTCCCTTTGCTTCGTTGAGGGCCTGGCTGATCTGCGGAAGCAAGGAACATCCAACCATTGAAACCTCGTCAACAAATAGATAATCAACACCTTCCCACATTGCGGTAAGGTCGCGGCGTGTCTTTGTTTGCGTTGAACTACTTGATCGTTGCTTCAAACACAGTGCAGAATGCAGGGTCATCCCTTTGATGTTTCGAGCAGCAACTCCTGTATACGCTGCAAGCCGAAATCTCCGTGCTTGGCCCCGTAACTCGAAGAAGTCTCTCAAAGCATCTATGACTCGGGATTTGCCTGTACCGCCGGGACCCGCAAGAGACATTCGAAGCTGATCTGGATGGGTCTGAAGACTGTGATTGGCTATAATTCGGAACGCGTGAGCTTGCTCTCGATTCAATGTCCATTTTGAAATGTGAGCCTCGACATCCACATCTTTCTCGGGTTCTGACCCTTCAATGTCTTGTCTGATCTCAATAGACTCATTTGGCGCCGATAAAGCGTTTCTAAAATCACTTCCATCCGAGATGCAACTTCCTGACCCGCCAAAGGTGTTTGATTGGATTTCTGAAGCCGACTTTGAAGTTCCAGATGCATTCCGTTTATACTCATCCCGCCGATCTTCATATGTTTTTTCCCAGACATCTTCTAGGTATGTATCATATGCCAGATGTGTCCCATGCGGTCCTTTGGAGTCAGCAGTTGTAGGTTCTAGACCTGCTTTTGCATCTGATTCATGGCCATATAGACCTGCATCCTCAGCATACTCCAAACACTCCAATATAGCCTCGTTCGATGCCGCCTTCTTCATGGAGAATCGTGTTGTGAGTGTCTCTAAATGATCTAGAATCATTCCTTCGGTAACATCTTCCCCAGAGAAGTCATCTGCGACCTCACGTCTCTGACGCCGACCCGCGGATTTTACTGCGCGCCTCACGCGGTTACGCCGTTCGGCAAAATGATCATCACGGCTATCTCGGCATTCATGAAGTATCTGCATGTTATCCATCTTGTAAAGTACTGATCGAGAACAGGTCTTAACAAAGTCATTGAATGCGCCTTCCCATGACGGATATGACTCTTTGAGGTCTTTGGCGTGTCTCCATGGTTTGAAAAATATCAGCATCAGCCTGCAATATTTTTCTCGCAGATGCTCCTTGTCCCGCCGTGGAATCCCAGGCCCAATGGGTACAGGAACGAGAATGTCATCAGGTGCGCGGACTCGCAGAATGTGTGTTCTTGCTTGCTCATGCCCGGATTGAAGTGGAACTCGAGGTCGTTTATAGCTGTCATCGGACATAACAGGATATTCTGAATCGCTCGGTTTGTCCTCAATTGCATCATCATCTACGGCTCGCTCATTAGAGTCTTTATCCTTCATTAGTTCATCGTCTTCGTGGAAATCGCCATCTTGATCAGAATCTGCTCTGTTTCTGCGTCGGTCAGATGTTTTCTTGATCTTGTCGATTCTGGAAATGAACTCCCAGACACATGTATTGCTGAGATCTTCCCCGCGCTTGTGATAATCGGCTAATTGGCTTCCGGCAGCAACTAATTTTCCTTCTCCGTCAACTGAAACTCGAATTTCTTGATTGCCATCATCAGCTTTGATTGTATCGTGGTCGGGTTCGGTAAGATCATTGAGCAATGGTGAGACATCATCCTCCTCCTCTTCATCATCAGAGTCCGAGTCCGAGTCTGAATCATTCTCCGCGTTATGGCTGTCATTGTTTGTTCCATTTGATTCATCAGCTGGCGAAGGATTCTGTGTAATTGGATTTTTTGGTGGGTAACACTCAGGACTGGGCAGTTCTTTGTTAATGAATGCCTCGAAGGAAGTCCAGTACAGGTTATGATATTCATGGCTCGTGAAGTGGTCTTCAAAATCCATTAGGTATGATGCTACTTGTTGCGCGGAAAGTTCTTGCTGAGAAATCATAGCGTAGGCACATTTTTGAAGCATCTTCTTTGCACGCACAATCAAGTCTGTTGCAAATGGGTCAACCTCTCCGAGCCTTTTAACTGCCAGCTCCAACATAGAGAATGCAACATGAGTTTTCAACTGTGACTTGGTAATGTAGTCTGTGATGTAATACAAAATCCCCTTCGCTGACGCTCCTGAACCAGTAAATTTAATATCCATGTTGCAACGCATTGCTTCCAATATAGTCGCATTGAAATTATTAACCAGACCGTCGAGGCATCTCAGGCAAATCTCCCCGGTTTCCGGATCAAACGAGCTTTCAGCACGAAAATTATCCTCGTCGAGATCAAACCGGCAGCTCTTTGGCTCAGGTGGTCCACGCCAATATTTAAAACACGTATGTGAATGATCATGACTCTGACATTTCTCAACAAGGTTGTGCATATCTTGCTGTCTTTGTCTGGTTCTCTCCGGTGCGTGATCATCATTCTTTTCCACAGCAGGGATATCCCGGATATCAATTCCCCGCACAGAACAGGGATGAAATCTGTTTGATGGAACATCTGGCATTGGCTGAGGTTCCGGCGGGATTACGTTTGATATTGTATCATCCAGAAATGCCAAGAGGCGCTTGCAGAAATCAATATCTGATGCATCAGAACTCAACGCCCGTTTCTTGATTTCATCCGGGTTCAAACCACCTTCTAACCAGACCACCATATGGCAATGCAATGTTCCACGTCCCTACAACCGTAATATGCTTTTACGACGCCAAGAATTCCGCCCTCCAGATTTTTTTTTTCTGGATCGTAGCCAAGGAGAGCAGAAATAAATGCTTTCATGTATACATTGAAAAAGCGAGCCGCCACAACCGGGTTTTTTTGCCACAAGCACCGATTGGTCCCAATAGTTCGGGACGTCACTTGGTAACATAGAATCAATATCAATCTCCGAACCCGCCAAAAATTTGACAAGGGGATTGTACACATCTGCAGGATTGATTGTTATATAAAAACTTGGTAGTCCCTTTTCGATCATGAGTCCGCGGATTTCATTTCGCATGGTAACTCGGGCAGCAGAGGAGCCTGGCACGGCAGCAGCTATTGCATTGACTTGTTTCAAAAGATTGAAAACCTTGCGCTCCTCGTCATCTTTTGGAGCAGATGGATTTCCGTTTGCGACACGTTGAGACACCCGTTCAACAACTTCGGGAGACACAGAAGCAAATTGAGAGGCCACAGCCTGGAAGTTCGATTTTTTGACCTTGAGGGAGGTGTGTAGGAGCATTTCTCGCCGTTGTAGAATGTTGAAGGCCGTAAACAGGAATGAGGGATGTTCTTGAAATCGTCGGTCAGCCAAGTTGAGTAGATGTTTGACATGTCGCTTCAAAGACAGAACAGCAGAGCGTTTGACATCTTCAGGTCCGCCGATCCCATAAGGGAAAAGAGTAGGATAAATCATTGGGAAGAGCAGGCTATCTTTCTTGAATTCATTGGCTGGGTCACGATCGTGCGGAATCTGAATATAACCACCGCCTTTTTTTTTGACATGGCGGAGAGCGGCCGCTCGGAGCTCATTGGAAGAAGCATGGCAATCAACATCTGCGATTACAACATTTTGAAACGGAATTGTACCACCTGAGTCTGTCTGTTGGGTTCGTGTTTCTGGCCTTGGCGTAGAGTCGTAACGGGACGTAGCAGCTTCATTGGCAGCATTTGGATGAATGTGCTCAATTGAGAAGGGGAGAACAGGATTGGATTCGAGTTGTTGAAGGCAAGACTCATCGAGTATAATATCTTTGTACAGAGGATTGTGAAGTTTAAGCCACCGAAGAGCAGCACGAACACGTTTGGCGTTGACAGCCAAGGGCTTGGCGTGCTCACGTAGCCATTCAGTTGTTGGAGGGGAGGAGCCGACGAACAAGACACAGACAGGCGAAATGATTTCTTCAATGGGAGGTAGAAGTACATCTGCGAGTTTCGATGGTTGTTGAGGGTATATTATAATATGTCCCTTGACTCCGCGCTGGGTTGACGCAAGCACAAGATCTTGATTCTCTTCTTTCAACTGAATAATCCAACACTTTGAACGACACCGCGCGATCATTGCCTCCTCGATAACTGTCAGATTCTTCAGTTCTTCCGGTATGGGTCCCAGAAAATTCCGGTTTGCGAGAGATAACGGAGGCAGTTTTTTGTTTTTGAGTGAAGAGTGACAGATAGAGCAAAGAGAAAGCACAGGAACACCACCATTGGATGGGAATGAGACGCCATCTGGATCCACAAGAAGGTCTCGCAAAGGTCCATCATCATACGGCATTGGCGGTGAGATACAACCAGGGTGAAGCCACTTGTACTGGTCAAGCAGATACTCCTCGTTCAACTTAAGATCAGGCCGCATCAGAATACCACTGTTGAATTTGTCAAGAGACAGTGAGCAGTGGGAGCGAAGAGGACTAGATTCGGCACATGATGCACACGTAAACGTAGCAAGAGCCTCGGACACTCCAAGGAAGGAAAGACATAATCCGGGATTTAATACTCTTTGGCATGTCCCATATACCATAGGCAGCCGCAGGAAAATCCCGAGACCAAAAATAACTGCAGTCCAGACTGACAATGTCACAAGGTAGGTGAATGTTCATTTCTAGGTATTCAACCCAAACTTGGAATACGCGAAGCAACCCTACCTTACGCCAAGTCCAACCAAGCCTCCGTCTGAGGCTATTTTTGTGCCATTCGGCATGGTTTCTCAGACCCAATCGAACTCTGATGATCCAGGCATACAACCTCGCAGCCGACTTGACCAGTCAACCGATACTAGATCCTATTAGCATTCAGACTTTCAGCCCATTAGAGCTGTGCTGTCGACCAATCAGAGAGGAACCTCCTTTATCAGGCCACTGTGGTCGCCCTCCTTTTCTAACTCGGCAGATGTCAACCCAGTACCGCCGCTGTCGGAATTCAACAATCGGAAATGGCACTCGGGTCTCAAAGATTCCTGTGCCCCCAAGTAATCACCTCGGGCAAGTCTTTGTCAGCCCAAATCGGCCGAGAATCCCCCTGGTAATTATAACGGCGGGAACCAAACAGGACCGGCAATAATCCAACCTTGCTCCCGCATGCACATTGTAGGCTTCAAGCCCCATTTATCAGAATCATGATCTGGAGCATTATCAAGCAGCATTGACGAAGTGTGAGCATTGTTTAAATGAGGTTGGCATCGCAGGGTATTCAACCCTGCGTCTACAAATTCTGTACGGGGGAAATAACTAGTGGCCGGTGAGACCATCGGCCCGACCTTAAGCTTGTAGTCAACTAAGTATTCTTCAAGCTCGATGAAACTGGGGATCCAACCGGATGCCCCGCATCGCCGCTGGAGTCAATGAGGAATCGTAGGATCAATCAACCATATTATTCGGTGAACAACTGGCCAATTCCGGCCACCCGGGTCTACTAACGGTTCGAAACTTTGTATGTATTCAGCATCACTGACAATCGACATCATTTGGAGGGGACTCCGAGGTAGTCAACCCGGGACATGATCTCCGTAACAGGATATTGTTATCATTCCTTGGCCGGACTCGACGTCCATAATGAGTGTTGCCGTCAGTGAAAGACCCATTATCCGGAGGCTCCACAGCTTGTCCAACATCACTCGGTAGTCGACACTTCGTACCATCCGACAGTGTGGCTTTTAATATCCGTCTGGTGGAGACACGAACTTTTATTAGACTCTCCGGTAAACCGCAAGGTGGACCGGCACTTAAATACTCCCTACCTGATGTTTCTCCGCGTTGGCGCACGAGTAAATTAATATGTTGCCCCGCGAACATGCCGACCTCAGCAGAACAGATATCGGGTCCCTGGCGAGGCCTGCGTTCAACGTAACCCCCCATTTAAGCTTTCAAAAAAAACTCATGTATCGCACTGGCATGTTCAATCGAACAGCAATCATACCCGTACCACCCACCGTTTCAACAGTCGGGGTGGTTGCCACTAGTCGACAGTCCTCAAAGTCTTCAGTAGAACAGAAGCTCCGCAGCTGCTCCAGCTGGGTCTGGTATCACGGCTGTTAGCCTCCACATGTTGCTGCCTCCCAGTATTTGGATGGAACAGAAATGATTGCACCTTTTCAGGTCTTGAAGAAGCCACATCAGGCGTCATCGTGTATTCAATTCGATGCCCAACACAGTACCATTGAGAAATAAATAAATTGTTTGGGGGTCAAATAGAACCCCCCCGCGGCAATTCGAGCCTTCAAACGGGTGTCTCAAACCGCTGGCCATTCAAGCCCAAACCGGAATCAATATCGCCGCATTCCATGATAGAGAAAAACAGAACTTTGAAAAACGAAAAGAAGAAACACTCGCAACTCAGTAAGTCTTGACGGGTTTCGAGGTAGTCATCCAGCCTCAGGCGGCGTTAATGTCACATATGGGTGTCCGATTCCGCGCTCTCCATTGGCATCACCGTCATGCGACGGGCCGGAATAATCCAAGTAAGAATAAAATGAACAGCGAAGATAGCTCGCGGCCATGCAGACCTCAAGTGTGGTGGCGCTTGGATCCCTCGCGCCCTATCTCTGTATCACCGCCGCGTGCTTCCCCGACGGGAAGATAGCCGGGCCCCTCCAGAGCTTCATGGGTGCAGCGTCGCTGGGTATTACACACCCGCGCGGCGTCGCCGTCATTTGACGGCGCTCAAGTAAGAGACTGCGTCCGTGGTCCTTTAGACCTCGGTGAATACGGCTGGCTTGGTATTCCACCACGCGCACGCGGTCATCTAGACCTCAGCGCATATGGCACTGCTGGGTATTCGGCCCGCCCGCCTCGTCTCGGTGGCGCCGTCATCTGACGTGCCTCTTGTCATCCATATTTCAATGGATATCTAATACAGCACCGCTGGGTATTCCACTCGTGTGCCCCCGTTGGCGTCACCATCATTTGAATATTGAGCCCGCCGCCATTCAGACTTCATCGGTTGTGGCATCGCTCGGGATTCGCCCCAGCGCCCTACGGTGTCATTGTTATTCAACGTGCACAAATGAAAGAACAAGTCGACGGTCATTCAGGACCTAGTGGGTGCGGCACCCCCGGGCATTCAGCGCCCTGCGCCATCACCGTCATTTGACGTGCCAGGCTGGAGTCACGAGCCTGCAGTCATTCAGACCCAGCAGGTGCGGTGTCACTGGATATTCGACCCAGTGCCCTGCGGCGTCACCGTCATTCGACGTGCCCGGCTGGAATCACAAACCTGCGGTCATTCAGACCCAGCAGATGCGGCGTCACTGAGCATTCGACCCAGCGCCCTGCGGCGTCACCGACATTCGACGCGCCCGAGTGAAAAAACGAGTCCCTGATCATGCAGACCCTAGCAGGTGCAGCGTCCACGGGTATTTGACCCCCGGGTGCGAGCTGCGTTGTCCGGAGCACTCTCCGGTGGCAGCGCCATCTTTGGATGAAACTGGAATAAAATATATGTACCTGCGCTCCAGTGAACGATAGCGCCCGCCGCCATTCAGGCCTCAGCGGGTAAAACACCGCTGCACCCGCACACATGATTGGTCCATGGATCCAGACAGCAACTCACAAAGTATTGCATCTTCCTGAGTATCTCGACTTCTACCCTCTCCGTACCGCAGTGTTCAATCTCAGCGACCTCTTGAATCGGGCCACCGCGGTAGATGTCGTTTCGACCATAGCCTCCAGGGGAAAGGGAAGAGGGGACATAGAAAGGAAAACCAGAAGGGAAAAGAAAGGAGACCAGAAGAGAATATTCAAAAAAATCTTCCAGACGTGCGCACAGCGTCGTGCACACTGCGATTATGGAGTCATCGATGTCGTGGGGACGGAAAAGATCGCACAGCCACTCGCCGAGATCAGCTGACTCGGCGAGCGCCGGTAACTTCCGCGAGTCTGTAGTCGATTGGTACATCTGCGATCAACTCGGAAACACCAAATCGGTCACGGCAGGACGGCGGCGCGCCTCCCGCGCCCATTTGGAATGTGTTGAAGCGAACAGCGGGTGGGACCTCGGGGACCGGCACATTGTTGGCCGTGTTTGGCGCCAGCCTCGTTCGGGTGCGGTCCGAGATCGGCTGCTGGTTAATCTGAGTGTCCTGTATGTCGAGTGCACAAAACAATTATATTGCGAATATGATCTACGAGTACGAGTTTGAATACGCAAACGCTCTACGTGGAAACTCGGGGTGGGGAGGCATGTTGTAGGGTTGCGGTGGAACATGTCAATACGATGTATCCTCCCCGAAGTGTTCTGGATTGAATGTCGAGGGGGTAAATGAATAGACGGGGAGGCTTTTTGAACTTAGATGCTTGTCCAAACTGTCCGGATTGAACCAGGATGTTTGAGGGAGCGAGCAATAATCCAGAGGTGTTTGCGCGGGACCTAGTGGTGTCGTTGTAAATAACGGTATTTCTTGAGGGGCAGCTCGTGAAGGTCTCGTCGACCTGTCAGACATACTGGGACCAAACATAACTGTGGATGAGGGTAAGTTTTCGGCTTCATTCTTATATACGAACAAAGCACTCACTAGCGGGCAGAGAGTCCACTTGCAACGGTATCGGGTCTGGATCTTGTCGTGCCTGTTGCGAGTGTTCGAGTGCATCGCGCGCCGCAACTCGAGTCTGCACAATGACTGAAACGGCTTCAGCTACCAAGTAGTGGTTGCAGTAGAATGAGAAAATACGGTGTCTATTCAGCGAACGCTGAAGCCTTCGAAAATGAGTTGACGTCTGATCTCGAGAATAGATCCCTTGTGAGGCGTGCAATTCGAGGGCGCGCATTGCTCGCGCGTCATACTGCATTCCCCGCATTATACCTCCGAGCATGGTGAGATTTACTTCATCGCAATTGATGTTGCGATGTGCCTGCTCGTTTCCGTTTGTCGTAGAGGGTGCTGACTTCCAAATGTCGAGAGGAATGAGGCTGAGGGGCTGGCAAAGAGCTGGCAGCGCAAATTTACTTCATATCCGTTTATCCTTTAACTACACTGAGAAAGAAATCCAATTTCAGCGATGATTATTCTTCAGGAACATTAGACGTACCCGTAGCTTTACGGCCACCATTATCAATGATCTGGAACGCCCCTTCCAGGTCGGGATGTACCTGCGATGAGGACAGACTCAACATCGCATTTCGAACCTTTTGGGTTGTATAGGGTCGCATTTCATCGATGTGTCGCTTATAGTGGGGGGTACAGAGGCGGAGAAAGCGCTGGAGCTGCTCGTAAGGATCGAGAGTCCTCAGAAGCCTAGTCGGCTCCATTGGGCAGTAAACGTCGCCCAACTCAGCACATAAATTCTGGCAATACATTCCGGCTCCTGGAGGGTTTTAGTTAAATAATAGTGGTACACGCAACAAAGTACACACCTAGCGCCTGGCCCTTGTGAGCATCTGTGATCCACAGCTCAAACCCCTCCCCATGAATATAGCGAAAGCGACAAGGGATACCAGTATCGGCGTGGGCGATTTCGAATATTCGAGTGAACAGGATTAAATGAGCTTTGGCGGACTGGGACGTCGTGAAGGCACAAGTACCAATCACCGCTGGAACGAAATTAAGCAATGGGACAATAATCATCGAGGAGAGAACATGCATTTCAAACGATCGAGCTCCCACGTCTCCATTTCGAACTCTTGCCACTTTCGGTTCAATCGTTTGAAGGCCGTGTCCAAAGAAAGTTTTTTGAAGCGCATGAGTAGAGCCGACATGGAGCGCAACATGCAGATTCCCAGTTGGAAAGTTTTCCCATCCTCAATTGTATGTGTTTCGGCGCACCGAACATACTGTTCGTCTTCGGGAAGCATGCAGTGTTGAGCTGCAAGCAGTTGTGCACCTAACAGAAGAATTGAACATTGATCTCGATGCGAAACAAGAAATAATAGACCCTCGAATCCCGTTCCTTCGGGAAATAAAACACCTCGCAGCTCATCAATATAGCGACGGACATGGTCCAGGTTACCCAGGGATGGGTGAAGGGCCGCCACTGGCGGGTCACAGGGTTTATTCCACCCTAAACTTCGACGAAAATTTGCCATAAAGCCGGAGTCAACCATTAGCTTGCGCGGCGTGACGTCTGCCAGCTTCCAGTCTAAATCGAGCAGCAAGGACCGTAAGACCTCGAGCAAGGGTGGCGGAGTTTTCACTGGGTGAGGGGGTTGGTGTGAATGCGGGTTTCTGCAGATCACGATGATTTGTGGACAATCAAACAAATCGTCGGGGGTGTATATGTCGAATTTTGCGGTGCAGTTACCGGAAAATCGCTGAAGTACATCGCGGGTTAACTTTCCAGAGTCGCGATGCCAATGTACTGAGACCGGGTAAGTGCCGGAATGATGAGACAACGCATCAGACTCACGGCACAATTCTTTCTGCGCTGAAGGAGATGCAGTAAAGGAGCACGGAGCCCGAGGTCCGTGTCCGCACTGACGCGCCAGTTCTTCGCGCTCGTCGATGGCTTGTGAGTCATTTGCTAGCAGAGCTCGGAGGTACGGAATATCCAATTAGTCCAGAGTACGGAGGATTAAATGTGCCTTGTCAGTCTTTTTACGATGCTCGCATCTGTGAGATGACATGAGGACAGTTATAAAATTCAAGAGGAAACGAACGTACTGCACAAAAGATCTACCGTATTCATCGAGCCGCATATCAAGTTTGCCTTTGCAAAACGAGGCCAATGGCTTTTTGCGCCGTGAGTCCTTGAAAATTCTGGTAGAAGTTTCGGAACCAGATTCGTCGGACTCCAACTCCGATTCAGGGTCATCATCGGTGAATCTATATCTTCTCCGTCCTTGCGGAGATCAAATGCACATCCTTTCTCGACCAGCGTACAGACAAAGGCAAGAGTCTTGACGAATATCTCTTTCTTGGCCTCCGCTACAGAGTCTAAGTGAAGTGGGGGCAGCGGGAGAGAATTAAGTGAGCGAACAGAGCAATGTTTAAGCCCTTTGCCTACGATAATTGGGATTAGAAAAAGCGGAACCACGGCTCAAACGAAACACCTACAAGACAATTTCTTGCGAAAGCAGGCAGCGGGCCTTCCAGTCTGTCCAAGGAGTAGGCTGCCGCAGTAGATATCAGGGTTTCCCCCGTGAAAATCACCAAGCGAGTACTGGAAGCTCTCTCTCGGATGAGAAAAATTGGCCGGGTCCACAGAAAATCGGTGTGCAATCGCAACACCTTTGGCGTTCCCCGTCTCCGGGTATTCGACGATTGAGCCGAGTGGGTGGTCGACCAAGGCATTAACATAAGTTTGGCGATTTATGCAGTCAAAACCGCGTCGAATTTCTTCAGCGCTGAAAGCCCGAGCAGGAGGTGGATGGTAGAGAGAGCGACGGACAGCAGAGCACACAGATGCTACAGGCAGAGCCTGTGATATGACGCGGCTCACTTCCAGGAAGCCGTGGTCATCAAGATTTGTCGGTGGCTCGGCTGTCGTCAAGCCAGCCAGCAGTTTTTTCGCCTGTAACTAGTGATGTTCAGGGCTCGGCTTCAAGCCCTAGGCCCGCCAAGCCGGGCCCTGCGAAGCCCGAGCCGGGCCGAGCCCGACGCCGGGCTTGGGCGGGCCCAGGGCTCGGGCTTGAAAAATTTCAGGCCCGATGCAGGGCCTGAAGCCCGGGCTCGATACCATATATAACATGGTCATTTGTCTACTTAGATTAAAAATGAAAGAATACAGGAGTCAGGGGATAATTCTAATCAGCAACCCCCCCCTACACGTGTATGGGTTGCTCCTATTCAACAACCCAGTGCTGCTTTGCATAAGTAATTGATGGTTAAATCCAAGGTATTCAAGTCATAGATGAGATCTAGTGATGGAACGGTGGTTGCAACAGGGCGTGTGTGATTTGAAATGCACTGAGGACAAGGGCCCTCAATGCTGCGGGGAAAGCCATGATGAACTGCCTCCTCCCTCTACGAGACTCCACCCAGTGGTTTACATTCTATCACCCACCAGAATGCGCTAAGATCTTTCCCCCCGACTCGGAGGTGTCATCTGAGCATCTCGAGATCTTTGCTGGAGCCTGGCAAGTTGTCATACCCGCTGTCGCAGCGGGACGCGCCGCGCCGCCGCCCACGTCAGCGCCTTGTCAGATTAACAGGGGGCTGATTAATAGCATTCCGTGATGGCGGGTTGTTGAATAGCAGGAACCCCCGTACAGTATGGAGGGTTGCTGATTAGAATTATCCGGACTCAGGTCAGTCAGGGTATTCTACCTCCGCTCAATGAA